>APFE031577932.1:42538-66258 GCA_000404065.3 Pinus taeda
GATACTGGAGAAGTTCAACATGCATGGCTGCAAGCCTATTGATACTCCTCTTCCTGGAGGTTGGAGGAAGGAGGATGCTACTTCAATATAGGTAGTGGATGCCATTGTTTATCGATAGTTGGTGGGGTCGCTTATGTATTTGGTCAATACACGACCCGATATATGCTAGGTTGTTAACCAGCTTTCACAAGCTATGGTTAAGCCAACCAAGCTCTTCTGGAAGGCAGGCAAGCATGTATTGCATTATCTTAGAGGAACATCGGGATATGGATTGTGGTATAGACAGGAGGATGAGGTGAAACTATGTGGCTTCACGGATGCAGATTGGGCAGAGAGCCCAATAGACAGAAAGAGCACATTTGGAGGGATCTTCAGTATCAGGTCGACTGCAGTTTCTTGGTATAGCAGGAAGGAGAGATCCGTGGCACTCAGTTTAGCAGAGGCCGAGTATATGGCAGCAAGTTTGGCTTCATGCGAGGCTATATGGATGAGGAAGATCCTAGTCGGGTTGTTCGGGTCACACTTGGAGCCTACTGTGATTTATTGTGATAACCAGAGTTGCATTAAACTCTCGGCTAATCCAGTATTTCATGATAGATCCAAGCACATCGACATCAAGTACCATCATATCAGAGATTGTGTGTAGCGGAGAATCATGTTACTTTCATACATTCCCATGGAAGATCAGGATGTTGATATCTTGACGAAGGTGCTCACTAGGAGCAAATTCGAATACCACAAAGGCAGGATAGGGGTTGCAGATAATCCATATCTTTTTGAGAGGGAGTGTTGAAAGTGAAACAAGATGATGGAGCTTAGTGAAAAGAAGTCGCCTTCATTGAGTGGGCCCGCAGGTTATTTTTGGCGCAAAGTCTATTTTTAGACATATGGATCATGGTCTATGAGTTGCAGGATGCTATTTATGGATGATTAGTCATGTTGGTAAAAATAGATGGACCTCTATTTTTAGACATATGGGTAGAGTCTATTTTTAGACTGTCAGTCAAAAAATAGAACAGTTGAATATTATTAGCTCTTAATAATATTTGGACTATAAGCATTATCTTATCCTCTTGCAGCACTTCAGTTCGAGCTACGGATGTGGCACATGCAACTGCCAGAAGGAAATATGATTTTCTTATGGGTTAGTTGAGCTATTGCATGATGGACTTCAGTTAGAACTCAAGTGATTGAGTTTGGTGGAGTTGAATGAGGAGTTGATGGAGTTGTGTCAGTTTGACTTAGTTGAACTAGTTGTATTTAGTCTAACTAACAAATACACTAGTGATGAGTGGTGTGAATTAATTATTAATTAATTCACTAATTATTAACTCATAAATCAACTAAATAATACATCAGTTAACTCAATGCATGGACAGTTTAGTGGAGACAAGGGTTAGAGGTGAGTAAAAGGGCAAGACAGCTGTCAGTTGTGACTATAGTTGTGCATGATATTTGCACAATTAGTGGATTGAGATTGCCAATGAGGATTGTGTAGTGCAACACAAGGGAAATACGAGCTTGGATCAACCATTTTCATCTATTCTCATGCGGGATTGTGTAGTGGAGGCAGGCAAGCAGTGGAGGAGATTTGAACCTGTGACTTGATTCAAATTTGAGCTAGTTTGTGTGTAACAGATGGAGATAGTACTGAGTACTTGTGAGGAGTATTGTACTATGTATTGTTACATGTTCTCAATCAATATAATATACAGATAGTTGGGGGTTTTTAGTTGTATGTTTTCCCATGATATACTGTGTTGATATGTGTGATTAATGTTTCAATGTGTGCATGTGATTGTTTCTTAATTTCGCAAAATTTATGATCAATGGTAGAGGAGGTTATGTATTATGCATGCATTCCACAATAGTGTATAATTATGATAATCTCTGTGAATAAGTGTTATATTATTCAAAATTTCTAGAGTTTTCACAAAAAAATACACATATCTAGCCTAAAATTTATTTTCTTTAAAGTCATATCACTAATAAGAGACTTAGAGAGATCCCTCTCATGCTCAGTAGGGCTAGCTACTGAGATGAAGTGGTTTGAGGTTACCCTTGTCGATTTCCTTTTTAGCCTAGGAGATTGTAAATACTAACAGAACCTAGAAACAAGGAAGGTTGTGTACAATCAAGATGTGGTGTTTAGAGAGGTGAAAGATGTTATTAAACATGAAGTCCTTGATGAGCGCCAGAATTGTAGAAAGGATGCTACAACTCTTGGGCTACCAACTTTACTTATCAACCTGTGGTTCGTACAAACTTGGAGTTGACAATGTTGTATGCACAAGTAAAAGTGATGGTTCTTCCTGTTGTCACTATTCAACTAGCAATAGACCATTGGGGTTCCAAGAGAGACTTATATGGAGTCAGAAGAAGCTTGATTATTTGATGGAAGAAAGGTAAATCTACTCTAAGAGAGAGTTACTCTACTGCAATAATGGAGAAGGTCGACATGTAATGTTAAATCACACCATTCCCTAATTAACCATTTAAGAAGCTATGCTAGGAAGCAATGCTAGATCAACATGAAAAAAATGCTACTATATAAGTTGTAGAAGTAAGAAGCATCAAACAACACTAATGTGTAAGTAAAGAGACTAAACTAAATCTGTTTTTTCTTTTTTCTTTTTTGTCTTTTTATGCAAAATCAAGTGTGCAAACTAATTGCTTCTGTGGATGTGGCAAGTGAATTTAGGATGTTTGAGGATGGCTGGAAGGGTTGTGAAATGGTTGGATGGTGTGGAGGACCCCTGGGAGGATTTTTGTGACTTCCTAGACGGTTTCCATCAATTTGGCCTTAAACTAGGCCATTTTAGGAAAACCTATAGGATGTACTAGAAACCTACAGGATGATCTTGTAGGAATTACAATGAACCTTCAGGATACAGCTGAGAGAAAAATGTGAGGTGATGGGAGGCCTAGGAAAGGTGTGTGATGGGTGGAATGGAGTGGGAGAAGGTCTAGGATCACTCAGAAGTCAATATCCAAGATAGTAAATAGATAGATTTGCTCAATGTGCTTGGAAGGATTTCTATGAAAAATGATGAAAACCTAGTGAAGGTGATGGTGAAAACAAGGGATGGCTAAGGTGGATGGAGTGGAAGGTGGCTGCTTTCTATGAAGTCTTAGTCTCCTCGTGAAGCACCTACTCTACATAAAACATGCGTGTCTTCCAAAAATCTATGCAAACAAGATACATTTTCATAAACCAGAAAAGCATAATTAATGGATTAACCACCTATACTATGCATGAAGAAAGTTGCTGAAAGGAATGAAAGCTTGGATGAGATCTACTACAACAATAAAGATGAAAAACATGACAATGGAAATCTACCTTGCAAAATTAACCAAATACTAATTTAAAGACAACAAACTCCAAAGCTCATAAAATATCTAGAAACCTGTGTTTTTGGGGCTGCTTAAGGGTCCCTTCCTCAAATCATGATCCAAGAGGGAGGAAGTGAGGCCGAGACACTTGTTGACAACCTTGTGGTGGTCCTTTTTATCCTTGCTAGACTATTACTTGAAGTAAGGCACAAATGAAAGCAAACTAAATAACAACCAATCTAATCTACACTACTTGTAATGGAAATACATCTAAAAGCAAATGAACAATGATGCTATGAAACTACACTAAACATACATGTACAAAAAAAGAGGAGCCTTGGCTGCTAGGGTTGGGCCCTAAGCCAAGAGCTTCAACCCTCTGAGTTAACTTAGTGTTGGCTCAAAACAAAACTCATTCTTATTACAAAAACAACAAATTACATCAATATAACTTTCACAGGCATTGTAGCTCGAAAATAGCTTAGAGTTTTACAATCAAAATTTGAATCCTACTGAGGTCCTAGACCGCTCTACTTATACAACTGAAGTCCCCAACGAATTCCTTAAAATTAGGGTGGCTCGGCTCCCAAACTTGAGATAAACTAGTGCTTTGTCTCTCACTTGCTCAACTGCCTTCTAATTATCATGATTTGGTTGTTTGCACTCCAAGCTGATGTGATGAATGGAGGAATATTCGAATGGAATAGTAGTAAATGAGGACGAGTCCACCTTCTCCAGTCCCTCTCCCTTGTCACATTCGAGCTTTGACCTTAGTCTTTGCCAAAATTCCTTGATTTTCTCCCTTAATCCTGCATTCAATGCATATTAGTCCACTAAGCATAATATCCAACTCTAACTCACCTCATAATCAAAATATAATCAAAAACATGTAATAAGTTATGAGAAAAGTTGGTTTGACTAAGCTAAGTGGTGAATTAAGGCCCATATAATTACCCAATGATGAGGCTCATCATCACCCCCTACTGAAAGTGTTACTCATCTTCTGAGGAACTTAATCAATATCAATATCCTTCATGGCTCTAGTGGCCTCTCTCACATCCCATGCCTCTGTCGTGGTCTCCTCCTATTTTTCATAGAAGCTTGCTTTCTTTTCTACCTCCTCCCACTGCCTCTTTTCTTCTTCTTCCTTCCTCCCTTCTAACATCCCTAAAAGTAGTGCTGGACTGAGTTTTAGGCCAATACAATTGACTTTCAACATTTGCATAGACTGCTTATACATAGGTGTCCTGTTTAGTGCCTCTCTCAACCTTTGAGGAGAGTGATACTATGTTATCTTTAATTTGTATGGCAGTGTTTTTCATCCCCTCAGGCAATCATGTATGCTATCATCTCCTAGAAACCTAAACATGTCCCAAAAATGTGAAATTTCTTGCTCTTGGGAAACAAGATATCTATGTTCCAGCTAAGGATCATTTGTAATAAAATTATGGGTACTGATGAGGGCCATGGGATTTGATTGTTCAACTCTGATCACAAGAGGTTCAGTTTGCTCTCTTGCCAATATCCTTTTCATCTCTGCAACCCTTGACTCCTCATGGTTCATTCATGATGCCAAAGCCATTAATTGTAAATCTCTTAGCTTGGCATTAGGGTCCCATACATTCATGTCTGTTAGGGCCATGTTGTGCACATAAAACTCAACTATTTTGGCCCTATATTCTAGTGTACTTTGATCACAAATATCAATGAATTGCCTGTAGTCCTGAAATGGCATGGTGCCTCTCTGTGCTAGGGTCTTAATCTGGAACTGCAACCATTGTTCTTTGAGGTAGAGAGCATAGGATTTAGATGGCAACCTACACTAGATTTATTCCAAAGAGAGACTGGCCATACATGCTAATTGATTCTCTCTTTCCTACAGTTGTCCCCTCAACCATGCATTTTCTGTCTGTAGTTGATTTCTCATTATGGCCTCTCTATCTCTCAAGCCACTTAGCTCTCTGCCCATCTCCTTGATTCTCTCTTCCACGATCCCAATGTCTTCCACCCCCTTTGATTTGGCGACCTGTGTCCATTGGTGAGTTCTGGCCCTCTCCTTCCCAAGCTCGAAGAACAGTAGGATAGCAAATTTTTGAGGTATGACCCTGCCTCCTTCAATAAACCTATAATAGAAGTCCAAGTTAGGTTGGGGGTTAGGTTCTTTTGTATTTGGGTCCTCTTCTTTAGTTTATTGTTGCTCCCCTAGCTCCCTTTCCAATTTTTGTGCCTCCTGTAGGTTCAGTAGAGTATCCTCTAGGACTGCTTTTGCTTCCTGTATATTTTTCTATGTATCGTGTAGGATTGTCTTTCCCTTGGAGGAAGTTGATCTAGTAGTAGGCCTTCTCACATAGGTGATATGAGACTTAGGGGAAGGCACTTTCTCTTTTTGTGTAGGGGAGTCTTCAATCACAATAGGAATTTTGGTTGATGTTGGGGGTTTCCCCTGTCTTATTCTTATCTTGAAATATAATGGGGTCTGCCTCTGTCTTTTTCCTTTTTTCTTAATGGGGGTGCTAAGAGCAGTGAGGGCAGCAACTGCCTCTCTCTCAGTGGCTTCTGGAGGCACCCTAGGTGTCTCCTCCTTGTTTTCTATCCCCTCTTTCCCATTGCCTTCTTCCTCTATGTCCTTCTTGTCTTCTTCTTCTTGTAGATCTTCACCATCTTTATCAGTTTCCTCCTTAACATCCTCCTCTGTTTCTTCATCATCCTCCTTCCCTTTTTCTTCTTCTTCTTCATCTTCATCATTTTCTTCTATTTCATCTCCTTCTTCATCCATCTCATCTTCATCTCCTTATATTTCTTCCTCTTCCTAATTTGCTTCTTATTCCTCCACTTCAGTCTTTATCTCTTCCTCTTCACCGACAGTAGGACTAACATCATATGTGAGAGCTTTGATGTCATCCTCTGCTAGCATGTCTCTGAAAACTGACCATGTTATAGGAATTATGAGGTTTTGGAGGGCATCTTCTATAAGGATCCTAATTAACCCATGGTGAGCTAATTGTTGGGAATTTCCCTCCTTCAATTTGATGCTTGAGTATATTAGTGATTGCAACAAGAAGTATGGTATGTTGAGCCTTTGGTGAGGGGGTGTTTCTGCTCCAAATCTCAATTCTTCAAGGATCCTTAAATGATAGCCATAGACCACACTATACTTACCCTCGCATGAAATGTATTTGATCAGTTGGTAGGTTACCTCATTCCATGGATATGGCAGACTTTCCCTCCTTACTCCATTGTTGTCTTCTATGGGTTCCTCACCTTCTAAAAAGAATTTCATTTTGGCAACTTGGCTATCTCCTTTGTCTTCTTTCCTACATGGTATTCCTAGGGGAAGTGTGGTGACTCTGCTGATAAGCTCAGGGGTGAGTTCTCTAGGTAGGCCCCTTACCACAACAATGTCATGGATTCTGGTGAGTGGAATGAGGGAGAGAGAAAATTCTTGAGCCACTTCATCATCATACACTCTGAATTTCTCGAAAAACCCCATCTAATTATGTCTTGTGAATATTTCAAGAACTTGGGGGTGTTGTTGGATTCTCATTGTGTTAATGGGCTCCCTCCTATTAAACCCTTCTATCATCTTGGTCGGTGAATTTTGAGGAGATGAGAAGGTTGAGACAATTTCAAATGCATAACCAAAATAGAAATGATTGTGTATGTAATTCCCTTACACATTTGCTAAATTCACTCAAACTTAGAGGATTTCTGGTTCAATTACTTTGTAAAGAGGGATGTAATTACAGAGCCTACCTCTTTAGATTTTTTTCAATGGCCAACTCCCGTGTTATCCCTTTTGAACTCTTCTCTGTGAATCCTGTAGATAGTCTCTGTGTATCCTGTAGGAATTCCTATGCATGATCCTGTAGGAATTCCCGTGCATCCCTATAGGAATTCCTGTGCAGCAAAATGATGGAGTTTTTCTTCCAGTTGGTTGCTTGGGTATGAGAGCGACCTGAGAGAGTGAGTTTCGAGGAAGTGAATGCATGAATGCATGGGAATGATGTTTATTTCCTCTTATGGTTTTTCAGGGTGAGGTGGTGTGTTAGCAGCAAAGGTATGTTTCCATTTTTGGACTGTTGGTCTCCACTCCCACCTCATCATTCCCCACTCCTCGTAATCAAATCTCACCTTATGCATCCATAGTTTAAACCGATTTTTTCCTACTCCTTCTCTACCTTTGAGTTTACTGCATCCACGTGTGAGAGGATACTTTGTTGTGTATGTGTTGACTGAACAAAGGTGGCCAAGTTAACTGGCCACCTTTTCGCTTATAAACCAACTATCTTATAACCTTTACATTTTTTTGACTACATGATGCATATGACAGAGCGAGTGGGATACTTACATGTGGTGTTAATGCTTTGTTGTAGTTGTCGAAGACCAGAGGTGTTGTTGTGTATATTGGTTGCATGCTATTCTTTTTCCTCCTCTTGTTGTTTGCTAATGACTCCTTTGTTGGTGCAGGTACTTGTAGTTGAATATTGTGGTGTTGCTGCTTTGGATCTCCTGGATCATCATGCTGGAGGTTTCCTGCTGTTGTGATTGGTATTTTGTGGGATAGGTTGCTACAGGATTTCCTACAGGATGTCCTGTAGCTTCTTCTCCCTCAGAACTCTTAATCATTCTTTTTGTTGCGGTTGTGAGGATGGTGAAATGGATGGAGAGAAAGAAGAGGAGTGTGGAGAGCAAGGAATACTCAGGTGATGATATTTATTTCTCCCTGTTTCCCTTCTTTTTGAGGATTGGAAAAAAATATTGTTGAAACTTTTTTTTTTTTTTTTTAATGGTGAGTGCAGGGATGATGATGGTGGACAAGGTATGGTGATTGAATGGTTAAGAGGGTGAATTTTATTGGCATCGCAAGTCATTCATTTGCCTTGGGACTGCTTCCTATAGGATTTTTGGGTCACTGCAATTCCTACAACATCATCCTGTAGGTTTTTAGGGGATCCTGTAGAAAACACAGTCCCTTTGTAAACTGAAGCAATGGAGTGGAAAAAATGACAGAAATGGTGGAAGAATGAATGGTAATGAGTGAAAAAATAAATATGTGAGTGACAGGGGTCTCTTTGTGATCCTCCTTTTCTCCTTGACTGTCCTGCTTACTGACCTGCAAATGAAAATTTCATGAAATTTTTTTATTTTTTTTTTGAAAAACAACTAGGTTGCCTTTGAGAGGTTTTCACCCTAGTTGTTTTCCCTAGGTGCCTCAAGAGAGGTTTTTACCCAGGGATTTTTTTTTTTTTTTGACACCACTAAGCTGCCTCAAGAGGTTTTCAACCCAATGATGGGACTTAGGCGCCTCATCGAGCTTTTCACCTGAGTCCTTATTCTTTTTTTCTTTTTCTTAGTGATTTGATGAGGGAGGAGCTGGAACTTGCTCCATTATCATCATTTTTTTATTGATATCATCAATGAGCTCTTGTTTTGATAAAGGTCTCTTGTAAATTTTCAATCGGTGTCCATTAACAAGCAGAGGAATGGCCTCTTAATCTATGGTTCTGATTTGCACAGAATGATTATCATGGCATCTTTCCACCACATAAAGTCCTGGCCATCTTGTCCTTAACTTGCCCTTGAAGTCTTTATACTTAGAACCATATAGCAATTCCCAATCGACTTCCTCAAATTACTTCTCCTTGATGTTTTTATCATGCCAGATCTTCCTTTGAAGTTGAGCTACCTCTATATGTAGGAGGGCATGCATTCTGAATTCATCCAAACCATTCAACTGGAACAATCTCTCTTTCTGTGCACTGTCGAGATCTAGATCTAGTTGGGTTGCCATCCTTGATGTGTTATACTCGAATTCATTGGATAGCAAGGCATTTTTCCCATAGACCATCTCATAGGGTGTGAATCTAGTGGTGGTCTTCCATGTGGTATTATAAGCCCAAGTGGCCTAAACTAGTCTATCTGCCCAATCCTTCCTGCTGTTGCTTACCACTTTGGTCAAGATGACCTTTAGTGCTCTGTTGGTCACCTCCACTTTCCCATTAGCTTGTGGATGATAGGGAGTGGAGGTTCTATGCTTGATCTTGTGTTGGATGAGAAAGTCTTCAATCATGTTGGAGGTAAACTGACTACCTTGGTCTGTGACCAACTCTCTAGGGTACCCAAATTTGTAGAATGCATTCTCCCTTAGGAACTCAACCACCTTCTCCTTTGTTGCTACCTTAATTGCCTTGGTTTTAGCCCACTTAGTCAAATAATCAGTGCACACAATAATGTATTGTTTTTTCTTGGAAGGAGGGTCAATAGGTCCAATGAAGTCCATGCCCCACTTGTCAAATGGCTTGAAAGTCACTTGAGGCTGCAAAGGCATTTCATCTCTTGGAGCAGGCCTTCCCATCCTTTGGCACCGATCACACTTACTAGTATATTTTCTTACATCCTGATGAAGAGTGGGCCAACAATAGCCTACTTGTAACACTTTGAATGTTGTCCTCTTTGCTGCAAAGTGACCTCCACAAGGCCCATCATGACAGGTTAGAAGGATGTCAAAGACTTCCTCCTCCTCGACACACCTTCTCAAGATTTGAGTTGGGCCAAGTTTGAAGAGATTGCCCCCAATCCAAGTGAAGGGGGCGCTCTTCTTTATTATCATGATCTTCTCTTTGGAGGACAAGTTTGGTGGGAATTGTGATGATACCAAATAGTTTGCTATATCATCAAACCATGGAGAGAGAACTGAAATAGCAAATAAGTGCTCATCTGGTAACTGGTCATCAACCATTCCTTCTTCACCTGCAGGAAATTTTTCTAGACAAACAGTCTGCAACAACATTTTCCTTACCATGCTTATCAAAAATGGTGAGATCAA
Source organism: Pinus taeda (assembly GCA_000404065.3). NCBI lineage: Eukaryota > Viridiplantae > Streptophyta > Pinopsida > Pinales > Pinaceae > Pinus > Pinus taeda. The sequence continues at coordinate 52,698 of APFE031577932.1, forward strand.
ACTGTTGTAATAAAAGTAACCATCTTATAATTAGAACATTCACATCTGGTTTTTTCATTAAATATTTGATTGTAGCATGGTCAATATGCACAAATGTTTGATAACCTGTAATATAATGCATGAATTTGTTCAATGAATACACAACAGACAAGAGTTCTTTTTTGGTCACTGTGTAATTTAGTTCAGCTTTTGACAAATTATTACTGATAAAATAGATAGCATAAGGCAGCTTTCCATCTATCTGACCTAGGGCTACTCCTATGGCTTTGTGTGAGGCATCAACATGGATATGAAAGGGGAGGGCCCAATTTGGGCCTCAAAGAATCGGTGCAATGGTTAACTTGTCCTTTAGGATGTCTAAGGCCTCTTGATAGCTTTTTGACCATATAAACTCAGAGTCCTTGACCAACAAACCAAATAAAGGAGAGGCCAACTTGCTGAAGTCCTTTAAGAACCTTCGGTAGTATCCAACTAACCCTAGGAAACTTTTGACATCTCTCTCCTTTTGAGGAGGTGGGACCTTTTGGATGATAGCTATTTTGTTTGGGTCCACCTGAAGTCCTTGCTAAGATATTGAGTGACCTAGCACCGTCCCTGCAGTCATCAGGAATTTACTTTTTTTGGGACTGAGAGACATGTTCATTTCAATGCATTTGTGGAGTACTTTGCCTAGGTTAGACAAAGATTCTTGAAAATCATAGCCATAAGGTGTAAAATCATCCGTATAAATCTCCACCCCATCATGGACTAATTCAGAGAAAATACTTAGGACTGCTCTTTGGAAAGTGGAAGGATCATTGCATAGGCCAAAAAGAAGGACCCTATAGGCAAAAGTATGCCAAGGACAAGTGAATGTGGTTTTATCCTGGTCATGCGTGCAAATCTGGATTTGGTTGTACCCACTGAATCCATCTAGGAAGGATAAAAACCTTTTCCCTACCAGGCCATCTAGCACTTGGTTAATGAAGGGCAGAGGGAAATGGTCCTTCTTTGTGGCTTTTTTCAACTCCTTGTAATCGACACAAATTCTCCACTTGCCATATTTCTTTGGAGCTAACACCAAAGAAGAGACCCACTCACTATTGGAGATAGGTAAAAGAATCCTGCATCTAGAAGTTTTTGCAGTTCTTCTTTGACTATATATTTAAGAGCTGGATTCATCCTCCTTTGGGGTTGCTAGGCTGGCTTGCAACCTTCTTTGATGTATATGTGGTGAGTACACATTTAGGGGTGTACTCCCATCATTTCTTTGTAACTCCAAGCGAAGGTTTCTAGATTTTCCTTTAGCATGTTGCATAACTTATGTTCTTGGAGAGCAGAAAGAGATGGATTGATTTTCAAGGTTCTCTCTAGGCTGAATTCTATGGTTTTGACATGGAGTGGGTTGGAATTGGCCAAGCTTAAGTCAATTGGATGATTGTTCTGGGTTTCCTTTACTGCTTCTTCTAAGGGAAATGAACTGGGAGTTAGACTTTGGAGTAGGTGTTCAATCAAGTCATTCTCATCCTACTATCCTCCTCCCATGGTTGTTTCTAAAGTATAAAGCTGGGTGGAATAAACTTCATCTCCTTCCTCCTCCTCCAACCATAAAGGTAAGTCATGCTCTGGAGAAGGTTGAGCAGGAGGGTATAGGACTAATTTCTTGGACATATGCCCATTCTTGATGGTCATATTCCCTAGCTCTACGGCTAATGTAAGCATCAACAGTGGCCAACCATGGTCTCCCAAGGATGAGAGGATAACCAGTAAGCTTAGACTTAGGCTGGAGAACTAGGAAATCTACAAGGTACTCCCAAGAGTCAATGGAGATAATCACATCATCCACAATCCCCTCAGGGGTTACTATGGAACGCTTTTCAAGTTGCAGAACTATTGTAGTCTTCCTCAATGAACCTTGGAGGTTGAGCTTGAGCATGGTGTCCTTGGTCATCACATTAATGGCAGCCCCAAGATCGATCAAAGTGTTTGGGACAATGGTGCCATTGATGTGCACATCTACTACAGGGCTTCCAGGGTCCAAATATTTTGGACAGATTACCTGCCCCAACATTAATTCGGACAACTGCCTAATGACATTAATGGTAGTGGCATCCATTCTTCGCCTCCTTGGATGCTTGAAGCACTTCTCCTTAATCAACTTATTGTAAATAGAAACATCTTTTATTGCCTGGACAAGTTGAATATTCACACATAGCTTTTTCAATTCTCCCAAAAGTTAAGCCTTTTCTAGGGTAGGCTGGAGTGGTTGGGCTAATCTCTCAGGAAAGGGTGGATTTAATTTAAGATTGATTTCCTCTCTCTCTTCCTCAACCTCCCTAGGTGGTGGTGGAGGTTGGTTGTCGGGGAGAACTCTCCCAGATCTCAGGTTAATCTCCTGGATTTCCACAACATAAGCTAGATATGATGTCTCTCCATGGTATACTTGTTGAACTTGCCTGTTGTTCAGGTTTAGATTTGGCTAGGTAGGCATCTGGGGTTGCTCGGGTGGAGCAGAGTGTAGGAGATATGGTTGGGCAGGTGGTGGAGGTAATAGAGCTGGAGCATTGTTGTATTGGGGCCTCCACCCCTGGCGTGGTGCATTCCACTGAGGTTGTGGTGGAGCATAAAGTTGAAATGTCTGGCTGGCTGGCTAGGAGTGATACTGAGATGCAAATGACCAAGGAGGGGGTGTAGACCAGGAAGGATGAGCAGGTGGTCCCCAAGAAGGTATGGTTGTGGTTTGGTTGGGGTTGTAATATGCATGGAACGACCCTTGCATGCCCTGCTGGTATGGTCTACGCCCATGAGGTCTCCTTTGGTTAATGTAGCAGAGCTGCTTAGTGACCCCTTTAGTTCCTTGATATACAGCTTTGAGTCAAAGCAAAGAAGGGAACTTTTATATGGAGCGGTTTTCTTCACAAACCGAGCAAATTTCAATAGAGTTCAATGGACATTCATTCCTAGGATGTCTCCTGGTGCATCTAGGACAAAAGATGGCCAAGGCTCTCTCTACTTCCTCCTGCTTCCTCTTAATGACATTCATTCCTAGGATGTCTCATGGTGCATCTAGGACAAAAGATGGCTAAGGCTCTCTCTGCTTCCTCCTGCTTCCTCTTAATGTGCATGGTGTCCATTTGCAAGGCAAGGGTCTGCAACATCTCACTTTTGAAATCTTCCAACATGTTTCCAATTTCACCCTTGATGAATGAGTTGGAAGACAATGTACTGACCATAGGTTGACTACCCCTACCCTTTTTCCTAGCTTCCCTAGAATGGTTTCGGAAGACAGTATTGATATCCTCATAGGGTAACTGGTAGATATCTCCTCCTGCTAAAAATTGTAGCGTATCCAGAGGATCTTCCCTTACTCCCTTAAGAAGGACCAACTGTAGCAACTTAGGGTCAAGTGTGCATTTGGCCCTTTTGTAGCTAAGCTGGAATCTTTCTTCGTAATCCACTAGGGATTCATCATTGCCTATGGTTATCCTAAAAATTTCTTCTTTAGTATCCACTGACTGAAAGTAGTCCTGATATTTGTTGTTAAATTACTATTGTATCTAAGCCCAAGTTGTGATGCTATCTCCAGGTAAACACATGAACCAGCGCAATGCTGCATCCTTGAGGGTAGATGGAAATAGTTTTAACTTTTGCTTATCATCTTTATAGTCATAGGTTCAACATATTACAACAAACTCAAATATGAAAGTGTTAGGGTTCTCTGTGGTCAAGCCATGGAAATGAGGTAGGGAAGAGGGGCTAATATTTTTCATCTTAGTGTCCCCATTGGTTTCCTTGATGGGGAAGGCACCCTCAACTCTCTCTCTATTCCCTCTGTCATTTTTGTTTTTAGCCATTGGTTCAACAGGAATGGGTTCTTCTTCTTCTTCTTCCCCTGTAGGTTCTTCAAATATGTCAGGTTTCTCACCTAAGGGTTCCTCCAGTTCACAGCCATCGAAGAAGAGGGAAGGTTGGCTATCTGATGCAGTGGGGGTATTTGGAAAAAACTTCCCTAAGTTTTCCCTATTCCTATGAGGCATGAAAGGAAATATTTTTGGTTTAGTTTTGTATTTTTTCAAACTTGGAAAGTACTTGCAGAATTGAAATTGCTAATTGAAGGAAAATAACTAACAAAATGAAAAAGCTACTTGCTGAATTGAAATCTTGCTTGTGAAATGGAAAGGAAAGAAGAAAATGCAAAATGGAAGAAAGGATACAACTAGATTACTTTTGCAGAAATAAACTAATGGCAGAATATTGAAGACAAGAAATAGAAGAAAATAAAGCAGTAATAACATTCTACTCAAACACCTCCCCAGAAATGATGCCAAAAAGTGATGAGCACCAGTATTGTAGCAAGGATGCTACAACTCCTGGGCTACCAGCTTTACTTATCAACCTGGGGTTTGTACAAACTTGGAGGTGACAATGTTGTATGCACAAGTAAAAGTGATGGTTTTGCCTGTTGTCATTGTTCAGCTGGCAAGAGGCCGCTGGGGTTCCAATCCAGGCTTCTATGGAGTCAGAAGAAGCTTGATTTTTTGATGGAAGAGAGGTAAATCTACTCTAAGAGAGAGTTACTCTACTGCAATAATGGAGAAGGTCGACATGTAATGCTAAATCACACCATTCCCTAATTAACCATTTAAGAAGCTATGCTAGGCAGAAATGCTAGATCAACATGAAACAAATGCTACTATCTAAGTTGTAGAAGTAAGAAGCATCAAACAACACTAATGTGCAAGTAAAGAGACTGAACTAAATCTGTTTTTGAATTTTTGTCTTTTTATGCAAAATCAAGTGTGCAAATTAATTGCTTCTGTGGATGTGGTAGGTGAATTTGGGATGTTTGAGGATGGCTGGAAGGGTTATGAAATGGTTGGATGGTGTGGAGGAACCTTGGAAGGCTTTTGGTGACTTCCTAGAGGTTTTCCATCAATCCAACCTTAAAATATTCCATTTCAGGAAAACCTACAGGATGTACTAAAAACCTACAGCATGATCCTGTAGGAATTACAATGAGCCTACAGGATACAGCCGAGAGAAAAATGTGAGGTGTTGGAGGTGATGGGAGGCCTAGGAAAGGTGTGTGATGGGTGGAATGGAGTGGGAGAAGGTCTAGGATCACTCAAAAGTCAATATCTAAGATAGTAGATGGCTGGATTCACTCAATGTGGTTGGAAGGAGTTTTATGAAAAATGATGAAAAACTAGTGAAGGTGATGGTGAAAAAAAGGGATGGCTAAGGTGGATGGAGTGGAAGGAGGCTGTTGGCTTTGAATTCTTAGTCTCCTCCTGAAGCACCTTCTCTATATAAAACATGTGTGTTTTCCAAAAAACTATGCAAACAAGGTGCATTTTCATAAACTAGAAAAGCATAATTAATGGATTAACTGCCTATACTATGGATGAAGAAAGTTGTTGAAAGGAAGGAAATCTTGGATGTGGTCTATTGTAGCAATAAAGATGAAAAAGATGACAATGTAAATCTACCTTGCAAAACTAACCAAATACTAATTTAAAGACAACAAACTCCAAAGCTCATAAAAGAACTAGAAATGTGTGTTTTTGGGGCTACTTAAGGTTCCCCTCCTCAAATCATGATCCCAGAGGGAGGAAGTGAGGCCGAGACACTTGCTGACAACCTTGTGGTGATCATTTTTATCCTTTCTAACCTTATACTTGAAGTAAGTCACACATGGAAGCAAACTAAATAAAAACCAATCTAATCTACACTACTTGTAATAGAAATACATCTAAAAGCAAATTGACAATGATGTTATGAAACTCCACTAAACATACATTTACAAAAAAATAGGAGCCTTGGCTGCTAGGTTTGGGCCCTAACCCAAGAGCTTAAGCCCTTGGTGTTAACTCAGTGTTGGCTCAAAACAAAACTCATTCTTGTTACCAAAACAACAAATTACATCAATAGAACTTTCACAAGTATTGTAGCTCGAAAATAGCTTAGAGTTTTACAATCAAAATACGAATCCTACTAAGGTCCTATGCCTCTCTACTTATACCACTGAATTCCCCAATGAATTCTGTAAAATTAGGGAGGCTCAGCTCCCAAACTTGAGATAAACTGGTGCTTTGTCTCTCACTTGCTCGGCTGCTTTCTAATCCTCATGATTTGGTTGTTTTCACTCCAAGCTGATGTGATGAATGGATTAATATTCAAATGGAGGAGTAGAAAATGAGGAGTCACCTCCTACATTCCCTCTCCCTCGTCCCATTCAATATTTTACCTTATTCTTTGCCAAAATTCCTTGATTTTCTTCGTTAACCCTGCATTCAATGCATATTAGTCCACTAAGCATAATATCTAACTCTAACTCACCTCATAAACAAAATATAATAAAAAGCATGTAATAAGTTATGAGAACAGTTGGTTTGACTAAGCTAAGAAGTGAATTAAGGCCCATATAATTACCCAATGATGAGGCTCATCATTCCTACCAAAGGAACATGAGAAGATAGAGTTTGAGCTAGAGGGGGAAGCATCAATCTCTACAACAGAAGAGGAATCAGAAGATGAGGAGCCACAAACTCTAGCTGCGAGAAGATCAGTTCAAGAAAGAAGGTAGCCAGAAAGGTATAGTCCATATGCTTTTTGTTCAAATTTTTCTTTATCTACTACTGCTGATGATCCTAGAACTGTAAGGGGAGTAGTAGATTCAGAGGATGGAAAACTCTGGAAAGAGGCCATGGTTGATGAAATGGCATCTTTGCACAAAAATGAGGCTTGGGATCTAGTGGAGTTGTCAGGTATAAGAAAACCCATTGGAAACAAATGGGTGTTTAAGAAGAAGATGAATGTAGAAGGAAAGGTGGAGATATACAAATCTTGGTTGGTAGCAAAAGGTTATTCCTAGGTATCGGGAATTGTTGTTGGTGATATTTTTTCTCCTATTGCTAAGGTAGCTTGTATTAGATTACTTTTTATTTGTTGCTGCTGCTTTTGATTTTGAGGTAGAGCAAATGGACATGAAGACAAAATTTCTTCACGTGGATCTGGAAGAAGAGATCTACATGAAGCAACCTAAAGGGTTTGCAGCGAAGGGTAATAAAGAACTGGTATGCAAGTTAAAAAAGTCTCTGTATGGCTTAAAACAATCACCAAGGATGTGGTATTAGAAATTTGATACATATATATGGTGACTTGGCTTAACCAGAATCAAAGCAAATCATTGTGTGTATTTTAAATTAATTGGTGACCCTATTATTTATTTTGTCTTGTATGTGGATCATATATTAATGGTTGGAAATGACAAAGAAATTATCGAGGATTTGAAGACCCAAATGTCCTCCAAATTCGACATGAAATGTCTTGGTGCTACAAACTATATTTTGGGCATGGAAATTAAACACGATCAGGAAAAGAGGAAGCTATGGTTAAATCAGAGGACGTATGTTGAGACAATATTGCAGAGGTTTAATATGCATGACAGTAAACTGGTGAAGGTTCCTATTCCTGTAGGTGTAAAGTTATCTGCTCAACAGTGTCCCAAAACATAAGAAGAGGAAGAGGACATGTCCCGTGCTCCATATGCAAGTGCATTTGATAGCCTGATGTATGGAATGGTATATACTAGACTAGACATTTCACATGTAGTGGGAGTATTGAGCAAGTTTATGTCAAAACTAGGAAAGGAGCTTTGGACAACAATGAAGTGGGTTTTCAGGTATTTGCATGGCACTAGAGATTGTGGTCTATGCTACCAAGGAATACTAGGATTGGATAGATTTTTGGAGATTCGTGGATTTTTGATGGAAACTGGGCTTCAGATCTAGATCAGAGAAGATCTACAAGTGGGTATGTATTTAACATGTTTGGAGGTTAGTCATTTGGATGTGTAAGAGACATTGTGTAGTGCAAATTTCAACTACAGATTCAAAATACATGGAAGCCACTCATGAAAGCAAGGAAGCAGTTTGGTTGCAGAGATTGTGTTCAAGTATGGGGTTAGTACAGTGATCTATAAGGATAGACTATGATAGAAAAAGTGCAATTTTCTTGGCAAAGAACCCTTCTTATCATTCAAAGACAAAGCACATTCATTTTTAGTATCACTTTGTGAGGGATATGGTTGAGGATAAAAAAGTGTTGCTAGTAAAGGTGGACACTTTGAAGAATACTGGAGATGCATTGAAAAATTCTGTGAGCACTGAGAAGTTCTCTTAGTGTTGAGAAACAATGGGTGTTGCAGGGGTGGATAAATGACTAAACTCTCCTATGGAAAGAAAACAACAAGTGCGAGAATGTTGGGTGTGTGTTATATTATTTCCATGACTACCCCATGTGCAGGGGTGCGGTAGCCCCCCTTGTATATTGCATTAGGTGCAATAGGGGGGTGGATGCCCCCCTTGTCGGTAGGTATGTAGGGGGTGGTAGCCCCCCTGCAGGGGGTCTAGGGCATTTCCCCAAGAATTTTTTTTTGGACCCTATATTAGGTGGGAGGGCCTACCTATGGTTTTGTGCATGGATTTCACACATGTTTTGGGCATGATAGTTTTCTATGCATGGTATTTTGTAGATCTGGTAAAGGGAGGTACGATTATGTTCTAATTCATAGTTAATGGATGGGGGTTGATGGATGCTTATAAATGTATATATATGTATTGTAAATTTGAAAGGAATATAATTAAAAATCAATCTAGTAGTCCCCGTTTTGGGATCTAGGGGAAAATACATGTGTATATCTATTTTATGTTTTATTCTCTCACCACTATTTATTTTCTATTTTTAGAATTTTTATGCAGGTAATTTCAATATGTGGTTAAATCCTACACCTATGGGAGTGATTTTAGCTTGTTGGTCGCTCCCTTTCCCATAACATGAGAGCGACTATGGCCTAAAATCTCTATAATAGCAGTGGGACCCAGGGATAGGCTGTCAGAATGGCTGACTTGTGTCCTAAGGGTTTTATTGATGATGTTGGATGACTTTCTGGGATGTTCCATCGATTCCACTTCCTTAAGGTCACATAGGAGGTAAAATATTATCATAGTATCATCTTGTCTCATGTTTAGCATAGTTGTCAGGGTTATTTTGGGTAGACCTGGGAGGGGGTGTTACACAAGGGTGTGGTATCACTTGAAAAGATGCATGAATTGCATAACCACTTTTAGGGACCTGTGAATGCCAAAATCCATATCTCTATGTTGTTGCATGAACAGATCAATCTGGGAAAGGAAAAGGATCCCAAGTTTGCGCATCTCAGTACATGTTGTACGTCATAAGAGCAACAGGCTTTCATCCGCCTTTCTAAACAGTACCATGATGTATTCATGTGGACATACGATGATCTTAAGACATATGACTAATCTTGAAATCACTCTTGAGTGATCTCAATTAAATAATTATTAGATGAAGGTATTATAGACTCATGTGTTGGTGTGTGTCTATGTCATTTTAGGCAACAGATCGATCAGATTGCAAAATACACAGACACTAGAAAATGGAGAACAGGAAGAGAAACATAGTAATCAAATGCAAGAACACAACAATTAATAAGGAGTTCACCCTATCCTCCAGGGCTACATCTCCGGTCCAACTTTTAGTGGTCGCCTTATTTTATTGTGTCTTTAAAGCAGAGATTTACAATGAGGAGCTCAATTTGAGTCTCCTGAAATAGATAATTCTTGGTAGGATGGTTCTTGGATCGCCCAAGCCACTAGAGTGCACATACTCTTTTCCTTACTAGATCTTAACCTCTCTAGTCTTCAAGGGGAGGAGCCCAATGTGGTACTCAATTCCTGACAGATATCGTCACAGGGATTGCTTGAACCTCTTAAGCTTTCTGTCTACTCGATGCTGCCTTAGGTCAGCTCGGCTCTCTATTTTTTTGCTTCTTGCTTCACTGTCTTTTCTTTGCTCTTGCTCTCTCTGTCTTCGTTCTCTTTTTCCTTCTCTGTTCTATTCTCTGTCTATTCATGGCTTAAAGCCAATTTGTCCTTAACTGTTCAACTCCTCTTCTAACCCTTCGGTTCGCGTGTTGTTGTTCGTTTGGAGTTCCCTGCCTCTGCGTCATCACCATTGTCCACAGGGAAGTGTCCACTTGTCCTCTCACGAACTGTGCCAACTCTTCCTCGACGGTTCGGTAATTCAGTTACACTGTGGAATGACTCATCCGCCATCTCAGTGGTCAAATTGGACTTCAAACTTCTTTATGCCGTGGCTTAATTCTCCTGTCAAATCTAGTTTCTCCATCAGGCAAAATCTCCGCCGTCAGATCTGGAGCCCCCAGATCCTACAATGTTCGCTCATTTCGCGCGGCTGACTTGCTTAACCGTTAATGCGTAATAAGAGGTGGTTTTATCTCTCATCGACCTAACACGAATTGGGCGTTGAATGGAATCGCTCAATTTTCTTCAAATCTGCTTACTACCCAAGGATGCCCCTAATATATCACCGATTTTTGGAGCGTGGGACCCACCTTTCGGCTTAGCACCTTCCCCATGGTTTCCTGGCTTCCCATGTGACCAAGCACTTGGGGCCTTTCCTTCTCGAGGGGTTTTGCCCAGCAATGCATGATTAAGCGCTAATCGCGCATTAGAAATGGCCTCTGTTTCCCGATTTGGGCTTCCCAATTGCCAGTTTTGCCTCCTACGCGGTCTCCATGGGCCTCAATCAACGCGCTTTGATCGAGGTCATCGTCGTTCCTTGCTGGCTGCAAACTACCACTGTCCAGAGGTCTTCCCTGATCGCTCTGTGTTCATAAATTCGAAGTCTGTCGTGATTTGATACAGTCATGGCACTTTTAAATTCTTCATGGATCTAATTCGGATCACGACCTTCCCACTGAAAAAAGATTTTGGACCACCAAAAGTTGGTTTTCAAGCATTGACTAAGTGAGGGTACAATTGTCTCACTTGTCCAATCTCTATCCACTTTGCACTGCTCGGCTTTGAACCCTTGAGCCCAATTTTCAGGTACTCAACATCTCCTCTATGTGTCGTCTTCACCTTCCTGTCTAGAACTGTGTCTTCCTGCAATTCATTAAGATATTCAAGTAGCAGGTCATCAATAGAAGGCAATTGACTCTGCTCTTTGGGATCCTCAATAAGTGAAGGTTCACAGTCTCAAGCAATCTGCATTTATGACTGAGTAGATGTGCATGTAAGTTGGTAGATCAAGGTGAAAAGCATTTTCACCAATCTTCTCAAGTATCCTAAAAGGTCCATACCTGATAGGCTTTAGATTTTTACCTTCACCTTGCATCCTATCCTTGCTGATATACAACCAGACTTGGTCACCAACTTGGAAACTATGCTCCATCCAATGCTTGTCATGCCTTGCCTTGTATTTGGCTTGGCTCTTTTCCAACTGTTCCTATACTACCTAGTGGATCTCTTGGATTTGTTCAATGAACCTAGTTCCCCTATCCACATCACTGCATCCCTCGACTGTGGTGTCTTTATCAAAGACAAAATCCAAAGGAGACTTGGGGTGAAACCAAAGCAGGTCTTAAAAGGATATCTCTGTGTAGAAGAATGTTTTGCTCTATTGTAAGCATGCTGCACATAACACAAATATTCATCCCAAAGCTTAGTATGTTTGCTGCAATATCCTCTGAGTAACTGGATCACTATCCTATTAACTACTTCTGTCTGGCCTTCAGTTTGTGGATGAAAAGCTATGATTTTCTCTAGTTTGGTGTCCATCAGTTCCCACAGACTTGACCAAAACTTCCCCACAAATCGGGTGACCCGATCAGATACAATGGAAGTGGGTAATCCAAAATGAACCCATACATGTTCAAAGAATAGTTTTGTAGTTTGTTCAACTGTAATCTGCTCCTTACAAGGTATCAAAATACACATTTTGTTGAACCTATCCACAAAAACATATAGATAATCATGACCTTTCCTAGATTTAGGCAGTCCTCTAACAAAATCCATGGAAACACTCTCCTAAGGGTGAGAAGGAACTGCTAGTGGAGTGTACAAGCCTAGTTTTCTATTGCTGGGCTTGCTTTTAGCACACATAGTACACCCTCTTACATATTTAGAAACCGTCTCATTCATTTTTGGCCAATAACAAAATCTTTGCAGCTGTGCAATTGTTTTACTTACCCCAAAGTGACCTGATATTAGAGAAGTGTATGCTTCTCGAATTATCTTTACTCTTTTAGTTTGTGGAATGCATAACTTCCCACAATGACTTAAGAGTTGGCCCTTTACATGATAATCCAATTCTTCTACTCATTTGCCTTAACTTAAAGTTGCATATACATCTTTAAAGTCTATACCTTGAGCATATTGTTCAATGTAGCTTTCATGTAGCACATAATTATGCTTAAGTATAGTAGATGCATTTATAATGGGTCTAGATAACATGTCTGCAACTTTATTATGTATGCCCTTTTTATATCTGATGACTAAACGAAACTGTTGTAGAAAACCCATCCATCTATAGTGTCTTGATTGCTACAACTTAGTTTGGGAGTGTAGATATGGAAGTTGTTGATGATCAATATGTATTATTGACTCATTACCCATTAAATAATGTTTCCACTTTTTCACACTCTGTACTAATGCATACAATTCTTTGTCATATGTAGGATAGTTAACTACTGCAAAATTAAAAGTCTTAGAATGATAACATATGGATTTACCATGCTGTGTCAACACTACTGCCATGGCATAGTCACTAGCATCTGTTTGGATCTCAAATGGTCTCTGAAGATCAGGCAATGCTAGTACAGGTGCTATACTAATTCTTTCTTTCAAGGTGTCGAAGGCTTTCTACTGTTTTCCTCCCCACTGAAACACCTTGTTCAATCTTGTTAAAGCATGTAAGGGAGCTGCAATTAACAAAAAGTTAAAAATGAACTTTCTCCAATATTGTGCTGCTCCTAAGAAGCTTCTAACTTCTGTAGAAGATTTGGGTTTAGGCCAGTTTACAATGACTGCCACCTTAGAGGGATCTATCTTCAATTCACCACCCCCTTCTATATGACCCAAATAATTAAGAGATGTTTTGCCAAATTCACATTTTGAGAGTTTAACATGAAGTTTTTCTCTTTTCAAAACATCTAGTGTCTGCTTAACATGCTTTAAGTGTTCTTCCCATGTTTTGCTAAAAATCAGAATGCCATCCAGATACACAATAACAAAATCATCAAGAAAAGGTCTGAGTACATCATTAATTAATCTCATGAGTAGCAGGAGCATTAGTTAAGCCAAAAGGCATAACTAGCCATTCATACAATCCCTACTTTGTTTTGAAAGAAGTCTTCCATGCATCTTGTTCTGCAACTCTGACCTGATGGTATCCACTGTGCAAGTCTAGCTTGGAGAAATAAACAACTTCTTTCAATTGATCTAAAGGATCATCTATGCGAGGAAGGGGATAACATTTTTTGATTGCTATCTTATTCAATGCTCGGTAATCAATGCACATTCTCCATGAGCCATCTTTCTTTCTCACCAAAACGATTGGTGACCCACATGGTGATGTGCTAGGTTTGATGAACCCTTTCTCAAGCAATTCCTGCACATGCTTCTTGATTTCAGCATTCTCTAAAGTGGACAACCTATACATTCCAATGTTAGGCAATGGAGCATCTTGCTGCAAA
>APFE031577937.1:0-11406 GCA_000404065.3 Pinus taeda
AACATATGAAAGATAAAAGATAAAGCTCACTGAAGTACACTAAGAATCTCAGCTTCAGAAAAGTCCAGTTGCTTCTATATATATCAGTCCCTGCATAGCATTTACAAAAGTAGTCTTCTTCTATAACATTTTCCAACCCCTCTTACATCAGAGTTTCTCCTATATATAGGAAAACAAAACTCAAACTACTTGAGACTCCTCCTCCAGCATGAGGGGAGCTCGATGGCCTAGCATTAACTAACCCTATCTATTCTTAAACAAACTTATTAAATACATCAGGTATTTTGCAGTAAATACATAGAGTCCTAATCATATTGAAACTCTAATTCTATCTCCTCGTATGCATGATTCTTTCTTGAGCTTTGACACCTGTACTATTTCTGTAGTGGCTGAAATACATTGGAGAGATATTCACTGAACGAGCTGCCTTGGATTCTAACTGTGCAGATGACTCATTATCTGATGCAGATATGTGCCCTGTTTTCATGGTCCCTGCCTTCCATCAATCTTTATTTCCAAAAGAACATGCTTTAAGTTGTTTAACGCCTTTGATGACCACGCATAACACCATATGGCTAATAATCTGGATGCTTTGTGAACTGGACAGGTGTCTCTCTTTGAAATTCCCGCTCATAATATCAAAATAGTTGTTCTGCGTTTAAAATCAACACCTACAGCAGTTTCGTAGCGCGCTACGAAACTGCTGTATAAATTAAAAAAAAAACACAGTCTTCCACTTTCTGAAATTCCTGAACTGTGCTTGAAGCATTTGGCAGAGGCACACTTCAATAGGAAGCTGATTACAAGTTTGACTATCTTGTTCGATAACTTTCTCATGTTCAGTTTGTGATTTATCCTCTATAGCCAAGACTCTACTCTGTTTGCATACCTTATCTTCAATTTCATTGCCTGTACTTCATGCTTCTAAACTTTTGAAACAGCTGTTGAAAGATAATGCCCGATCTCCTCTTTAAATTTTCTAGTCACTTCAGTCCAAAACACTTGATGCTTGGAAAAAGACATTGCATCTTTTACAGATGTCACACCATGTGCACCACGATTTATACCGTCTTGTACAGCAGAAGCAATACAAATTTCGTCTTTCAATACCCACTTTACCCTCTTGTAAAAAAAAAATCTCCCAGGCGCTCCACAATTTGTCCTTGTCAACTTGTCAAAGCTCGTGCAGGGCATACATTCGCCAAAGAATAACCATTTTAACTTTGCAACATTCCAAAAACGTCACACACACATTCCAAAGTCCAGTCACAACTTTCTCTTCTCAAGTCAATATAGCAGTGACTTCAAAATCATCCAGCTGAAAGAATCTTCGGAGAAGTAAAACAAGGGCAGCAGCCATTTAAATCAAACACCAGATACTGTAGTTCAGAGAATATGCTTCACCGACAAAATCTCCTTTTACGAAATTGAAGTTCCTTCATTTTATCCATGGATTCAATAAGCTCTTCCTGTTTAGCAAGTGCTTCCTTCAATGCCTTCTTTGTTGCTTCCAGCTTAGTTTCTAAAGCATGAATCCGGCTTGTAGCAGCATTCAATAATTCCTCCTTTTCTTCTGGAATTTGAGGAGGCTTTGCACTAACCTCATTGACCTTATCTTCCAACTCCTGAAGACGCTTTAGAACAGATGGAAGAACATCTTTAGCAGTGAACTCACATGTAGTAGGATGCTGAGATTCCTCCTTAGGCTCAGTCTCATAATTATATGCTATGGTCTTGGACTTCAGCTCTGCATTCATATTTCCACTTGACACTTTCTTTTTGATGCCATCTGTAGCAAAATTGAATACAGCAAGTATGCTCATAATGAAGGCCATAAAAAATGCCGTAATCTGCACAACGATCCCCTGGGGTGTTTTAAGATCATCTACGGGTAGGAAGACATCTTTCGATACCGGCAAATTTTCTCCATAACACTTTCGTTTCCAACTAATATCCACAGCCTTGTCAACCATAGGAACAGATTCATACTCCGAAAATCCATCAGAGGAATTTGCTTGCCAAGCAACCTTGCCTTCCTCATGAACAGGAGTTAACCGAGAAAGTCCAGGGCCCCTGTGTACTTTAGGAGAGACAACATCATCTACATCTGACCTCGACTCTGCAGTAGATGTATCACCACCCTTTGCTTTCGTATAATGTGATTTACCATGCGAAATTGTCTTCCCATCAACAGTTATGGGATATTCTTTTGGGGCAGATTGCAATAGCTGTAGCTTCTTTTTGCTTTTTTTCTTAGGGTCGGTTTAATTTAATTTCCACCGTTTTTCCATCAAGGACGTGCTTGTCATCTATAACCTTATCCACGATAGACGTGGCAGCATAAGTCACAAACCCAAATCCCCGAGGCTGGCCCGAGAGACGGTCTCTCATGATAACGGAGTCGGTTAGTTCCCCATACTTTTGCCAAGGAATCTTCCAGCTTTGTTTTCAATTCAGATGCTTCCAAAGATGACATTGAAGTCAGACTTTTCTTCAGATTGATCAGACAACATGGGGGCACATCCTTTATCATCTTCTGTCCATGTAGCCCTTCTATAATTATGAGAAGCAGAATTGACCACAGTTGTACCTGTTCTTTCATCCTTAGGTTCTTCTGCAATGCTTTCCTTCTATGCCAGGTTTATGCAATTCAACACAATTCCACAAGCATGGGTTTTACTCTGGGCTAAATCATCAAGGCTTCCCGTCTCTAGAGATAAACCCAAGTGTGTTTCCTGCAAAAAACATTTTCTTTGACTGGAATCAATAGGCTGGCCCTTCCATAAAGAAAAGCAAGCTGGATCTTTTTCAAGATTGAGAAGTTCAAATGACAAATATGATGACTGTATAAAAATCAATCTTTCAACATGAAGTCTTGCTCCTGTGAAGCAGTTATCAACAATTTTGCAAATGTCTTGATCTAGCTTTGCTACATCTACCGGAATTGTAAGGTCAATCTCCTTGAGACCGTAGTAAAGAGCGTTCACCGAAGTATTAGGTGAAACATCACCAGGATTTACTATAATGCCCTCAGCCACAAAAGAAGTAATTATTAAACATGATTCCTCTTGAAGATTAATCTTAATGAGCTGCAACTGAACAACTGTTTGTGATGGACCAAAAAGGCTCTAGTGTGGCACTAAACACTGCCGTGTCAATAGTAGTAAGCACCATTCGGGCAGGAACCTTATCATCAAAATTTAGTATATGAACCTTCTGCTGAAAACTCGAGCAAATCCCAATTTCGTAGGGCGCTACGAAATCACTTGAAGCATGTTGCGCTGCGAAACTGTTAAAAGAGGATTCATGCGCTGCAAAAACACCCTGTCCTTAAGCTCGGCTAAACAATTTTTGGCAATAGAATTTTCAAGGATAACAGGTTAAATCCTAGCTTTACAATCAATTATTTGAAGCTCTCATTTTGTAAATTAAAAGTTCTATAGTTATCTCTATCTTGTTTTATCTTCATTGTAGCCTTATCCAATAGCTTTTCATATTTTTTGATGGTCATAACATTCTGCCTTAATTCACTATATCACATCTCTCCCACCTTCCTATAAAAGTTGATTTTTTCCAACAAAGGGACACTTTTCAGGTCCAGAGATACATCCATATCCTAAACTATAAGCCTAATGGGAGGGATTGTGCTAAGGGGTGGTGTAATGAAAACTTCATTTGGTTCTTCTCCAGGTCCATAGCAACCAGGAATATGGTTTGATAGGGGACTGAATGTGATGCCAATTGTTATTGCATCTCTTCTTTGACCTTCTTGTTACTTTCCTCTATCACCTTCCCTATAGCCCAACTAGATTATGTCATTGTTGAGCTTATAACATAACTCAAAAGGTCTACCTCTATATATGAAGGGGGAAAAGCTTGAAGTGGGTATTCTAAGGTCATCTAGAAGATTGGTTGATCTAGCTTTGTCTTGGTCAACTTGGTTTCAATTTCTTCATCCGCTACTTCTTGGGTATGCTGGAGTGAACATCTTCCATTTCCACATCTCCGTTATCATCTACATTTCTCCTTTGTGCCTTGTCCTTTGTTGTTGGAGTCTCAATTTCCATTTCTATATTAATAGGCTAGGAACCAAAGTTATATTTCCACTCAACTTATAGCATGTATTCATGATCATAGGCTGAGGCATTAATGCTTTTCCTTCGCTTTGAAATGATACCATGGGGGTCATTATTAGCTTAGTGGGTCATGACCCAGGTTCAGAGTTAGTTGCGCCAAACAAAACCATACACTACTACCCATTTTGGCATCAATCCATGTAGTGCAGACTGAAGTCTCATCCGAAGCAGTATGGGGGGATACTGGAACCAAGTTTCCACATCCAAATATTAGTGTGATGTATTTTTATGACCTAGATCTGCCTTCACACAAATTTCTAAGTGTTACAGTTCCATTTGGGAACATCAAATCCCAACATTCAGATCAATTTTTTAGGGCTAATAAAACCCTAATTTCAGTTGCTTCATTCCCTAAACAAGTCACCCCTTTGAATGCCTCCTTCCTAGATAGTTTCATGACTCAAAGACATCTAGAAATAGCCTTTAGAGGGACCAGCATAGGTAAGACCATATAAAGGTGCACTGAAGAGCAGTTGAGTTCATTGCCAGGGTGCTCTATAGAGCACTTAGGCTTCCTTTCACCTGTATTGGGTGAGAATGAGCGAAATTCACATAGGGTTTGGGGAATATTCTTATCTTTTGGACTCATCTAGAAGGGTCCCTCACTTATCAACTCCTATGAGCTCAAAAATGGATGAGGAATGAGTTAAGGTGCAACCTATTCTTTCATCCCTTTCTCCATGGAACTAATTCTAAGTATGGAAGGCCATTCAATGCCACCATTTATGACAAAACCTCCTTCCTCTTCCTATAAATTGACCACTCATATAAGTGATCAGGTGCTGGATTATGTTGAATTGCAAGGAGATAATGCTACTATGAGATTTGGCTTTGAAGCAAGTATTGTAATGCTACAAGTTTGTCATGCTTTTGATGTGATGTGGATGGGATCCAAGCTAGAGAAATAGCTTTGAATCAGACACCAATGGTTGGAATTCCTTCTTCTATCTAATAAAGTGTTTGAACCTTTTTCCCATATGTTTGTATTGTTTCATAATGCTTATATGTGTGAATTGTATCTGATTCCTTTCACTTATATGCAATAGATCATATGCTTTGATCGGTTCTTTGTTTTCTGTTGTGTTTATAGGGTAATTCTTGAGCGTATTAAGTATGGGAAGGAGCAACAGGATCAATACAAGGGAGATGAGAGGAAAGTGGAACTACAAGTAGGTCTTCTCATCTTCTCATCTTATCTATTGCTTATAGGAAAAGTCTAAAACACTTTAAACTATTGTTCTAGATACAACTACTTATCTAGGGAATTAGTATTTATCCATAGATACCAAATTCTCCAAAATAAATTGGCAACTCCGCTGGGGAAGATCCTCTTTTCTAGTAGCTTATCCACCTCCTAAGACATCCTTGTAGACATTATTTTTGTTCATAGATTGTAATTCGGCTCTTTACATTGAAAATTTGGTCAAAACTGTGTCAAATTGCCTCTTGAAATGGCTTATTGTCACCAATGCAGGCTTGTGAGGGACACAGTGCACTACAGAGCATCCGTGTCTTAGGGACAGTGCTCTGAAGTGCACTGTCTCCCACTCTAGGCTGTGTTGATCCTCCTAGGATCAGTTTCCCACCTTTAGAAAGTGTTTTTGCCAACTTTTCTCTATTTTCTTGTTTGTTGATTGATCAACGAATGTTATGTCTCAAACAATAAGTTTCTATCACCTGGTCTAGCCTAAATTTGATTTGATTGATTAATGTTTCTTAATTTTTTCTGTGTCATTATCGATGAATAGTCAAAGTTATAATATAGTTGATTAATCTTCATTTGAAAGAAAGTGTCGTAAATTCTTCGCTTCTTGATTAGAACTGTCGTAAAAGTCTTCGTTCTTATGAAAGATTGATTGATTGTATGTGCATATTTCTTTTTTATTCATATTCACATTAAGGAAATTGAAAATAAATACATGCATGTTGCATTCAAAAAGTTTGTGTGTGTTCATAGGAATAGTGTAGGGAAATTGCTTTTAGATTGTGCTCTTTGCTCTTTGATCGAAAGGAATCTGATTGCTCTATCCCTAAGTAGCTAGGATTTTCATCATTAAATTGAAGGGAAAGAATGCTTATCATGATAGTTGCATTCCTAGGAATTTCAGAATACATCACATGGTGAACTTGGAAGGAAAATTCCTAAGCAATATCAACTTAAAATTAACATCAATTTACCTAATGGAGCATTGTTATTAAAGAGAACATTTAGTGGTTCTAGGCTAGAGATGTGTTCCAGCGTCATAAAACAAAGCAGTTGTCGCTAACTTGTCTAGAATAAATCCCTAGTGTGATACCTCATTCTACGTACATGAGTATATTGTAGCTCATCCACATACCTTTAAGTATATAGGGCGGTGTTACAGTATGTAAAGTATATGGGAATGCTCTCACTGTGCGATTTTGCATTAGATAGCGCTTATATAGAATGGGCCTCCATGTACCTTCGGTTATATATGGGAGGACAAATCTAGGTTGGTATCCATCCTTAAGTAACCGAGTCGGCCGCCTTGTACATTGTGATACACCAAACACAGCATTCGGGGAGATTGCCTGCCTGTACTTCTTGGTTTGCCAGAAGGTATTCTACAGTTCACAGTTTCTTGGTAAAACTTTTCCCTAGTTTACCCCTTTTTGTTTATTTCTTTTTTGATAATAAAATTAATCATCAATTGTGGAGGAACATCAACCCTTACCCCGTCGTTCACAGAGAAAAGTGAGCAAATCACCTTTCCCGCCTAAAGCTACACCTATTCGGTTAAAGCATCTCACTTAACTGAGTCAAGTACATCAAGAACTCCTTGTTCTTCATTTGAATTACCTGAATCATTTATTTTGGTAAGTGCTGAGACTCCGGTTACTCCAACCATTTTTGGTACATCTATTTCTAAAGGAGAAGTTTCACAATTACCTAAGGACATTAGCACTGATCCTAGTGAAATAGTAACCGAGGTTGTTCAACAACAAGTTGATCCTCAACTTGAAGTTGCTCAAAAAGAAATTACTTATGAATTTGAGTCAGTTCAACCAAAATTTAATCCAAAACCTATCACAATTCAACCAAAAGTTAATCCAGAACCTATCACAGTTCAAACAGAAGTTACATCTGAACCAGAAGTTGTTCAGGAAATTCTTTCTGAAACTGTTGTTCATTTACCCAGATATCTGGACTTCGAATTTGAACATTCATAAGTTGTTAATTTACCGAAAGAGAATCAACCGGTTACCCCTTAGACATCAATAACTACTGAAACTTCAACTTTATCAACACCAAAAATCTTTTACGGACAAGACAGTGAAGTTTTTCCACCAGGTTGCTATAGAGGAAGAATCGAAAGAAGATTCTACACCTAGAACCCCATTCCACTTTGGAGTTGGGCTTTATATTTACCCTCATAATCCTCATTTTACCACTTTGTTTGATCCTGTTTATTTTCAAGTACCCATCAATTCTTTAGGACAAATTTTGGGTCAGTAAACTATGGCTGAAAAATTGTCAACTTCCCACACTATATCATCTGATGAAGCTGCGGAAGAATCTTTTGTTGCAACCTCTTCAATGTTTTCTACCACACCTGAGTCACACCTAGATGGTGAAAGGTCCATCCCAGTTGGTTATCAATCTTTATCGAGAACCCACTTAGGGGTTCCTTCTACACCCTGGTCATCACCCATGTCCTCAACCGGAATTCTACCTGGTTCTTCTGTAACAGGAACTCAACAGTTTGATCATGCATATCAATATGAAGCTGGGAAATCCAGTCAACAAAGACCTATGTATCCATTAAATATTGGATTGCCACCATATGGAGAGAAATATGCTTAATCCTCCTTATTCCGAAGGACCGTCATATGGTAATATCCTACAGTATTCAAGTCAACCTAGAATTATAATTTTTCAATGGCAACCAACAATGCCAGTTCAACCAAGGCTTGTGTATCCAAAAAAACCAATGCAAACTATGTCAGCTATTCCTACTACACCTGTTGTTACTATTTTACCACAATCACAAGTTCAAATTGTTGTATCTCAACCAGTACAAACTGTTCCTTCTACCTGGGAAACACGAGTTTTTGGTCAAGAAGTTCATGTTTCTCAGGTTGTTGTACAACAACCACTTGTTTCCAGGGTTCAACAACAACCTCAAGTTAGTATACCCTTATCTAGATTGACCCAAGCCTACACTGTTATAGTTTATTCACAACATGGCCAAACTTTCACTGTTGGGAAACAACAACCATTAAAATAACAAAAGTTGTACCAACAACAACAACCGTCACAACCTCAATTTCAACAACCCCAATTCCAACAATTCCAACCCTAATTTGGACTTGCCCAATAGGCTCAACCTAGGTTTTGACAATATCAAGCTTACCAAGGTCCTGGTCAACAAGGCATTGCAGGTTATAGACAACCACAAACTCAACCTGGTTATCAACCACCACTTTATGTCAGATTTGTTCAATAACAACCTTACCAAGGTTACCAAATGAAGATGCCCTATATTGGTATGCAAAGACCTATTGCTCAGGCAATTCCATCATATCTTGGTTATGCTCAACCTGAATTGAATCATTATTTGCCATTTGTAGCAACTTTAGAATTATTAGATTTAAATCGGCTCACTAATGATCCAATCTTATATGCACCTTGGTGGCCAATAATTCCACATAAGTTATCGCCTGACATTCCAAAATTCAATGGAAATTCTGGATAAGACCCATAAAATCATGTCATGACCTTTCATTTCTGTTGTTCATCAAACTCCTTAAACGATGATTCACTTAGACTCTATCTTTTCCAGAGAACACTTACTGGTCCGGCTGCTAAATGGTACATTGAGTTACCAAGAGCTTATTTCGACAACTTTATGACTTTAGCCACTACATTTCTGACCCACTTCCAATTACCTATCAGATACAAGACTGGAATGGAACTCCTAACCAACTTTAAAAAGACTACTGCTACCCATATATCAGATCATATTCATGAGTGGTGGCATCGTCGTCGAATGCTTAAGAAATATGTTCCCGATTAGCTTTTGGCTGAGTGGTTCCTAAAATCCATGTTTCCATCAAGCACCGAGGATGTGGAAAAAGGTGGAGTTGTCACAGAAGAGAAAGTAATTGCTCATGTCCAATGCTTGGATTTGATTTACACACAATCTAGCACGCTCTATTAAAAAACTCCCAATGCACCCCGACAAGCTTTCGTTGTTCCTCCTCCTCCACAATCAAGTAAGGACTCTCATGCTAGCGATGGTGTGATCAGTTCTTCAAGCATGCAAATGGCAAGAAGACCATCTGGTCAAACTCTTTCCATTACCAATCAAACTACCAATGCAACAGAAAATACTCTTGCTTCCGAAATTAATGTCGTGTCATCTGACAAGGGAAAAAATCTAAAGCAACCAGGAGGCAAGAAAAAGGGGAAAAACAAAAAGAAACAAGATAATTCCCCTCAAGAGAAATCATCTGATTCCTCTACTTTGGCAAGGAAGCCTTGTTAGCCATGTCTAATCTGTAATGATGAGCATTTTACAAGAGATTTCCCACATCGCTCAGAGGTCTCTAAACTTTTAAAGACTTCAAACACATCTGCAATGTTGACTAATCCGTTTCAAAACCTGGAGACACATTTGGTTGCAACAAACCATGCTTCCACAATTCAAGTACTCATGTTATCCATCACAAAGCCACAAAATGAATATTTGGTGTCAGTAATAAACAAAGATTATGGAAATCCATCGTCATCATCGAATAATCAGGCAACTGATCAACCTAATCCTTCGACTTCGACTTCATCTGAAAATATTCCACCTATTGTACCAGAATTGACAATAAAACCACCAAAGGGAGTTGTACACAAATCAACATTTAACCCTCAAGCTCGAGTAGCTTAGAACTATAATACAGTGGAAGATCTTGCTCAATCACCTTCTACTATGTCAACACTCGAGGTTTTACAAAATGGTCCCTCCCAGAAACAAGCTTTACTGTCAGCAATAGGTGGAGTAGATCCTATGGATTCTAATCTTGTGGTTTTTAACCATACGGGATATACACCATAATTACCGACGCAGTTAGCTTTCCTAATTTAACTAAAAGCTCTCAATAAGAATGTTCATTGAACTATTATTGATGAGGGGGCATCTACTTGCACTATGTCAATGAGTTGCTGGAAAACACTTGGTTCACCGTCGTTGTCATGATCACCAACCATGTTAAAAGCTTTTGACAGAAGAACTTATACTACTTGTGGGATTTTGAGTAACCTGCGAATCGAACTAGGGGGCAAAACAGTTACCGTTGAAGTTGAGGTAGTTGATGGACCCTTCGATTACAACATTTTACTAGGAAGGCCATGGGTATATGCTATGGCTGCTATGGTTTCCACATACTTTCATGCTATTGCATTCCCTCATAAGAGTGGAATCACAGTCATCGATCAACTAGCCTTCTTTGCCAATAGTTCACAGGCTACGTGAAGCATTCTGTTGGTACATGGACCCCCGTTGTCACTTCAAAGTGTTGGAGTAGGTCTCTTCAAAGATCCTTCCCTAATAGGTACTTTTACGCTACTGTCACCATCTGATTTGGAGGAAGTGGCAAGATTAGAGACTTGAAACATGATTTCCTCCACTGCATCTGATTTAAGGAGGATTACCAACAATTTTGAAGTTGATAGTAATATTGAGGTAATACCACTAAGCCCCATTGAATTAGCATAGCAATCAAATTTTCAGGCTTGTGTGACAAACCCAAATCCACATTCACAAATTGTATGGGTAGATCGTTCGTTGGAATATGGTACTTCTTCGGATCCTTTCTCACATATACATTCTACGGATGAAGGAATCATCCAATCAATGATGATAGGAGAAGAACCTTGGGAGGATTATCATCATCGTTCCTATCTTCCAGATGACATCGAAGATAATTCAAATGAACTAAACCACCCTTCAGTTGTTGATTTCCTTTCGAATTCAGTTTTCATAGACACGGTAGAATCTGAGCGAAACCTGTCAAATATTGAAGAAACAATTTCTATTAATATTTCGACCAAGCCTAATATTGTAGAGAACATTCATGTTGGCAAATCTTGTTCTCCATCATAACTCGATAGTTACCGTACTCTCTTTCGTGAATTTAGAGATATCTTTGCATGGTCTTACAAGGAGATGTCGGGCATTGACTCTAGTATTGTTGAACACGAAATCAAAATGTACCCTGATGTCAAGCCAATTCGACAACCGCTTTGACCTGTTCA
>APFE031577954.1:0-14116 GCA_000404065.3 Pinus taeda
GTCCTCCAAAGCTGAGACAGATATGAGGTTCTTCCTCATCCCTGGCACATAAAGAACCTTTGTCACTTTCAAGGGAGTTTTGGACTCCCTCTGAAATGTCAGTGTCCCCACCCCGACTGCTCTAACAACTCTGTCATCACCGAGTACTACCTCAATATCAGTGCCACTCTCTGAAAGCTCCGAGAAGTATTCACGGACTCCTGCCATATGACGTGAAGCCCCACTGTCTATATACCAGATACCTGTAGATGCTCCGCTAATCGAGGGAAAAGCCTGCTCCCTCTGGACCTGTATGGCAGGTGATCCTGCACTAGAGGACTCACACATAGTGAACGCAAACTCCCGGTCAAAACGACCTGCAAAGTCCTCAATCTCTACTGATGCTGCCAAACTCTGGTCCTTCCCCTTCTTCTTCTTCTTCTCCGGACACACAACTGCATAGTGTCCCATCTTTTGACAATTCCAACACTTCACCTTGGAATAGTCCTTCTGTGTGTTTACCTGTTTACCTTTACCTTTGCCTTTGCCCCCACCACTGCTTTTGGAAGCCTGCTTCTTCCCTTTGCCTTTCTTGCCTCCTGCCACCAGTGCTACATCCTCATCCTGCTCAACTGGCTTGGCTGCCCCAAGCTGACCTTTCCTAATCTCTGTCTGAATGCAATCATCCCAAAACCTCTCCCATGTGGGAAGGGTCTCACGAGCACAAACCCTATCAGCAAAGTTCATCCATGAACGGGGGAGGTCATTTACCGCAATCCGCACCAACTTAGTGGGTGGAATGGCCTCTCCAATCGCTGCCAACTCATCTCTCACATTAGTAATCTTAGTGAGATATCCAGCTCCACTATCATTACCCATCTTAATGTTCTTCAGTTTTTCCTTCAGAACCATTTTCCTATTCTCATTGGTACTCTGGTAGAGATTGGACAATGCTATCCACATCTCATGGGCATTGCTCTTTCCTCTCACATGAGGAATGCAATGGTCTTTGATTCCGTCTAGAATCAGTCTCTTCCCCTTGTTGTTCTTTTTATTATAAGCAGCCAACTAAGTAGCATCAGTAGGCACAACAACAGGGGTCTGTGCGGTCTGCACCATGATATCCCAGACTTCTGCCTCCTCAAAGATACTCTGCATTCTCTCCTTCCAAACGCTGTAATTTGTATGCCTATCCAACCTATCCTCCACCCTCAATCCCTATGACATCCTGCTGTCCTAAAACTGAAAAATAGCACTGCTGTAGTAAAGATAAAACCCGCTGTTTATGAAAAATCAGCTTGTTGGAATTTTCTGAGTGAAAAATCAGCAGCTGTAATTTTTCTCTTTTGCTGTCCCAAACTGCCCTTCAGCACTCAACCTCTGATACCATGTAAAAATTTCGGTTTTCCCACCCCGGTTTTCAGTTTCTCCTTATTTCTCCCATGTAGTTAAATGCCTTTTCCCATAAACATACATTCAACAGGTTGGAAAAAATAAATTGCTGAAAACACAAATTCTGGAAAATTTACAAAATGTTGGAAATTGCAAAAATAAAAATCAGCAATAATAAACAGCCAAAAACACATTAAAACACTGATATTTTTGGTCAACGTGACCCTGGAAAAACCCCCTACAACTCTTGGGGAAAACCAGTTTGAGAGCTTTTCTTTATTTCTGGAAAATGCCTTTTTACAGTGAGAAATTTCAGCGAAAATCAGCAAAAATCAGCAAACAAATTTCCAACTTATCTCGATTTCTGAGTCTCACAGCCCACTGGAAATTTCCAAACAGCAACACAATGCTGCACGGCAACTGTACGGACGGCCGTACAGACGGTACGGATGGCTGTACGGACGGTACATACAGGCTGTACGGACGGTACAGACAGGCTGTACGGACCTCGATTTTTGTGCAGAAAATCAGCTGCCTCGATTTCTGTGCAAAAACAAATCTGCCTTTTACTGTTTTCAGCAAAAATCTGCGTTTTATTGTTGGTTCTTTCAGCGGTATGCTTGTTCTTTCTGCTGTTCTGATTTGTTGAAGAGCTGCCTGGTATGTGTGCCAAACTGCTGCCTCTTTCTCCTTCCTGTCCAAAAATCTCCCTTGCTCTCTTGCTCTCCTTCTCCCAATCTGCTCATGAAAGAATGAATGATCTTTTCCTCCTTTTCCTCCTTTTTAACACCAACCCTAAATGACTTTTGGGTGATCCCTAAATCCAATGGCTGAGATAGATTTAGATCAATGGCTGAGATTAAATGCACATTTAAATCTCACTTTCTATTTTTTAATTCACCCCACTTTAATAAAGACGCACTTAGTCATTTATTTCCAAAGTCCCTTTTCCTTTCTAATTTTTCATTGACTTTATAAAAGTCACTTTAAAATTAGATTTAGTAACTTTATCACTTAAAGTCATTTTTAAATTAGATTTTAACTTTATAAAAATTATAAAGTCACTTTAGGAGAAAAATTAAAATCTTTTGGACATTTTTTCCTAGGCCAAAGATCAAAGCCTAAGCGAACCACCTGTCCTCAGGTACCAAATTTCAACAAGATAAAGGAGATAGGGTTCCTTTTGTAGATGGTAAAGTCTTGGTTTCGGAAAAGGATTCCAGCATTGAAAAAGTACAAGTTATTGGAGTTTGTGAAGGAAGACTATAGAGTTATAACGCCATCTCCTCAAGCCTTAGTTCACATGGAAATCAATCCCATCGAACTATGGCATAGAAGATATGGGCATATACACTACAAGATCATTCCCTCTCTCAATCAAATGGTAAATGGAATCCCTAACATCAAGGAAAACCGTGAAGGAGTATGTAAGGGTTATGCTTTGGGAAAGAATACAAGAAAGCCTTTCACAAGCAGTGATACAAGGTCTAAAGAAATATTAGACTTCATTCATTTTGATGTGTGTGGGCCTATATCTAACAAATCACTTGGAGGCCATCTTTATTATGTGATCTTTATTGATGATCACTCTTTAACAACATGGCTCTACCTTCTCAAGTCAAAGGATGAAGTATTTGAAAAATTCAAGGAGTTTAGATCTGAAGTGGAAACCTTAACCGAAAGAAAGATAAAAATCTTGAGATTTGACAACGGTGGGGAATACACTTCAAAAGAATTGGTTGCATATTGTAAAGAAGGTGGTATTAAGAGGGAGCTCATTGTTCCCTACAATCCCGAACAAAATGGAGTTGCAAAAAGGAAAAATAGAATAATTGAAGAATGAATACGAACTATGATATCTGATCAAGATATTCCAAAGTTTCTATGGGGTGAAGTAGCTATGACAACAATATATATACAAAATAGAGGTCCTCATAGAATTCTTGAGAATATGACACCTGAAGAAGCATTCACAGGGAAGAAGCCATGTGTGGACCATCTTCGAATCTTTGGGTGTCCCGCATACATCCATGTTCCAAAGGACAAGCGAAAGAAACTAGATTCTACAAGCATCAAAGGGATCTTTGTTGGCTACAGTCTTTCTTCACAGGCATATAGAATATACATTAAGGAAGGAAGAAAAATTGAAGTAAGCAGGGATGTTATATTCGATGAGAATCATGCCTACAAGAGATCCAAGGATATTCCAACTGATTCCGATAACGAAGATACAACACTATTTGAAGAAGAAAAACATCATGATGAGACAACTCCTAACCAAGAAGAAGAATATAAAGGACCAATTGAACCGATTCAACCCATGATCATACCTGAAACAAGGAAGAGGCCAAATTGGTTGAAAACTACTCTTGAGGATGTCGAAGGACATGGAGCTCCTAAAAGGACTTTTAGAGAAAGCAAAAGACGAAAAAGATATTCAAGATATGTAGCATACATAACAAAATTGATGAAAGCTGAACCAACTACTTTTGAAGAAGCTGCTCATCAAGAAGAATATCAATCCATCATGAAGAATGGAGTTTGGTAAATCGTTCCTAGGCCAAAA
This sequence comes from Pinus taeda, assembly GCA_000404065.3. Classification (NCBI taxonomy): domain Eukaryota; kingdom Viridiplantae; phylum Streptophyta; class Pinopsida; order Pinales; family Pinaceae; genus Pinus; species Pinus taeda. The sequence goes on from APFE031577954.1 coordinate 3,938, forward strand.
GACAAATCAATTGTCACTTCAAAATGGCTTTACAAAATCAAACATGCAATTGATGGAAGTATAGATAAATTCAAAGCTAGATTTGTTGCAAGGGATTTCTTTCAAAAGGAAGGTATAGACTATGAAGAAACCTTTGCACCTACTACTAGGTATACTACTATAAGATCTTTGGTTTCACTAGCTGCTACAATGGGATGGAATATTCATAAAATGGATGTAAAAAAAACTTTTCTGAATGGGACCATCGATGAAGAAGTATACATTGAACACCCAGAAGGCTTTGAAATAAATAGCAAGGACACACATGTTTGCAGACTCAAGAAAGCTCTATATGGTTTAAAGCAAGCTCCTAGGGCACGATATGCAAGAATGGATGCATATCTTAAGAATTGGGTTTATCAAAAGTTTTGTAGATCCAAATCTCCTACATTAAGGTAGTAAACAATGAACCAATCATTATACTACTTTATGTGGATGATTTGCTTATTACAGGTGTGGAGCATAGAATATAAGAATGCAAGAAGATGTTGGTAGTTGAATTCAAAATGAAAAATTTGGGACTAATGCACTATTACTTGGGTTTGGAAGTTTGGCAGAAACTTGGAGAAATATATATGGGTCAAGGTAAATACGTAATCAACGTTTTATAGAAATTTGGTATGATGGATTCCTGACCACTAATCTCAAGAAATTGAGAAGCTTTGACTCTAGTCTCGTTGATCCTACTAGCTATCGTAAGTTGGTGGGCCCTCTAATGTATCTAGTAAATACAAGACTTGATGTATGTTTTGCTATAAATATTCTTAGTCAATTTTAGTTGGAGCCTCGTCATGACCATTGGATAGCTGCTAAGCATATTCTTAGATATCTCAGTGGCATTATACATCACTGCCTAAAATATGATGGAAAGGAAGGTAAGTTGATAGGTTTCACAGATTCAGATTGGGGTGGCAGTGAGACTGATGACAGAAGCACTACCGGTGGATGTTTCAGTTTGGGAGCTACAATGATCTCATGGATGAATAGAAAACAAGATCATGTTGCATTAAGTAGTGTTGAAGCTGAATACGTCGCTGCATGTGAAGTAGGAAAGGCAGTTGTTTGGGTAAGAAAACTCTTGTGAGATTTGTTTGGAAAGCCTTTGGATCCTACTATAATAAATTGTGATAATCAAAGAAGACCTTGTATTCCATGCAATGATGAAGCATATCAACAACAAGTACCACTATATTAGAAGTTTCATATAGGATGATGAATAGGTAGTTGATGTGCTGACAAAGTCTCTTTCAAATCAAAAGTTTGAGTATTTTAGAGGCATGCTTGGTTTGGTTGACATTGCAAGTTTGGTTGATAAAGAGAGATGAAGCATCTAATGGCAAATTCTTTGGAGGACATTTGGTTGACCTATGCGTGTTTGATATCCTGACCCTGAAGAGGGAGGGTGGCGTTGGTCTTGGAGCTCTGTCCTTGGATATGCTCCTAAATCTTTGGGTTGATGGTTAGTTAGTAAGCATGATGGTACCTAGAGTGGCTGAAAACTTTAGTCCGTATTAGTCCCACCCAGATAGATAACCCTGGTCAGGTATCTAGTCCGTGGCATTGAGGGTGCCTGAACTCTTCGTAGTTCATGTGTTTTTTGAGATCTTCCATGTATTTATATATGTATATATGAATACCTCCCTAGTTAAGAGGGAGTGTTGAAGAATGTAACTAGGTTCAATCTTCATAATTATATAATGTAATCTATTTGTCAAATTTTTTTTTGTTTGTTTGTTTGTAAATAATGACTTATTAAAGCATGGGTTTCATGCTTGGGTTATCATGTTTATAGGTCAAAGCCTCCATTATAGGCTTCTAGGTTTCATATTGAGTCAATAGAGTCATTGTAAATTTTATTGAACCCTTATTGGGCTTTTGTTTCATGTAATGTAGAAAAACTTGTAGATTCACAAGCTCATGTAATCTACTAAAACAAGAGACAAGAATCTACTTCTACTCTTTTTAGCGGAAGCCCATAAACATCGAGCAAACAATAATCAATAGAGGAAGAGAATCAAAGGCACATAACACAATAAATATCCGAGGAAAGCCACAACTCAAAACCCCACTATTTGTTTTGTATTAATGTGGAAAATCAAGATGAAATTACAATGCTTGTTCTCTCTAGAACAATCCCAACACACAGCAAAGTCAATCTCCAACTCATAAGCAAGTTCAAGGCCAAAGCTTAGCCAATTCACAAGCTCTCCAAGTCTCTATTCCAATGGGTAATCCTACGAAGGATAGCTTGTATTTAAAGGGAAATAAAGCCTCTAAATATAGCGCAATCCCTCAAGGATCAGTTCTTGATTGCTTGCACTATCAGTGCAACTTAGAAAAATCTAAAACAAATAGTACACTATCCCTGTACTCTACTCTCAACTCGGTCTTTCTCAGAATCGACATGCATGAGTTTTTGATGAGTAAATATTCAGTTAACTAGAGTAGCACTGGTGGAGTTCATTAGTGTCACCACTGACTGTTAACTCACTATTAGTTCTCTTAATCAGTTTGAGAACTAATTTAACTGAACTGACTCATGAAATTGAGTCTTCTATTTTACAACTCACAATTAAATCATACTGGACTCCTACAAAGTAGGGAGAACATATACATGACTTCCAAAAGACTTCCAACTCGAATTTCCTAAGTTAAGTAAGTTTAATAAACTTAATTTAACTATTTTAAGTTGATATGAGAATAGAATTCGATTTTAATTCATAGTTTAATTCAAGGACAAATTAAAATGAAATTTTTTGTTGCCATTTCTCAACACTCCCTCTCAACAAGAAAAGGATTGTCAACTACCTCGATCCTGTCTCTGTGAAACTCGAATTTACATCTTGGCAATGCCTTTGTCAAGATGTCAGCATCTTGCTCCTTCATGAGAATGTAATGTAACAACATGATCTGCCTCAAGACACAATCTTTGAGATGATGATACTGGATAGCAATATGCTTGGACCGATCATGAAAGACTTGATTTTCAAAGAGTTTGATACAACTCTGATTATCATAATAAATCACAGTCGGATCCATTTGTTGACCAAACAAACCAACCAAGATCTTCCTCATCTAGATAGCCTCACCTGTTGCCTGACTTGCAACCATGTACTCTTGCTCTGCTGAACTGAGTGCAATCGATTTATGTTTCTTGTTGTACCAAGAAACTGTCGCTAACCCAATATTAAAGATCCCTCCTGATGTGCTCTTTCTGTCGGATGGACTCTTTGCCCAATCTACATCGATGAAGCCTTGAAGCTTCACTCCCTCCATCCGTCTATACCATAACCCAAACTGAGTAGTGCCTATGAGGTATCTCAATACATGCTTTGCCGCCTTCCAATACAACTTGGTAGGCCTAACCATCTCTTGACTAAGATGATTAACTGCATAGCACATATCCGGTCGTGTGTTTACCAAGTACATGAGTGAACCCACAAGTTGCCTGTAAATAGTAGCTTCCACTACTTCCCCTGAAATAACATCCTCCTTCCTCTAGTTACTAGCTAGAGGAGTTTCCATGGGTTTATTTCTCTCCATGCGAAATCTCCTGAGTATCTCGTTGGCATACTTGCCCTGAGATACAAACAACTCCCCATCTCCCTGCCATACCTCCATGCCAATAAAGTAATGCATGAGCCCCATGTCCTTCATCTCAAACTCTCTTGCAAGGTCCTCCTTGCAAGATTTTATGAGCTTCTCATCCCCTGTCAGTATAAGATCATCTACATAAAGTACAATGATCAACAACTTACCTTCCACCACTATGTGATACACGTTTGCATCCGCTTCACTCTTTGTGAAGCCCAACACAGTGAAGTAGCTATTTATCATAGTGTACTAAGCACGCGGTGCTTGCTTCAGCCCATACAACGCTCTCTTGAATCGGCACACATGTGACTCATTGTCCAAGGTTTCAAAACCTTCGGGCTCCTCTATGTACACCTCTTCCTCAATCATGCCATTGAGGAAGACAGTCTTCACATCCATTTGATGGATTTTCCAACCCACCTGTGCTGATAGTGCCAAAATAGATGTGATTGACGAGTACCTTGCAACAGGAGAAAAGGTCTCATCATAGTCAATCCCCTCTACTTGTGAAAAGCTACGCGCCACAAATCTGGCCTTACTCTTCTCCACACTACCATCTGCAGCTTGCTTTACGTTGTAAAGCCAACGGGAGCTCACAACTGACTTGTCCTCCGGTCTTGGTACCACATCCCGAACACTATTTCAAACAATGGAGTCATACTCCTCCACCATCACATCAACCCAAACTAGCTGCTGCACTGCTTCCTGAAAGGAAGATGGCTCTGTCACAACACATGCACCCATAAGTGCCATGTATCCAGTGTACATCTCTGGTGACCTCCTCTGTCTGCACTGAGAAGAGGGTGCTCCCACATTCTCTCGTGCATCATCCAACAATTTGTCAGCCTCTCTAGTGCGCTTTCTTCCCTCTTTGGAAGACTTTGCCTGAGTGGATGTCTCCACTCCTGGAACCTCTGCATGTGGCTGCTCCACATCAATATGAGGCTCCTCAACCTTAGGAACTAAAATTTTCTCCTCTGCATGTAGCTCAATCTTCCTCTCAAGGGATACTCACATGGCCTTCTCCTCATCAAACTTGACATCCCTGCGAACCACTGTCATCTGATTGGTTTGCATGTACACCTGATAGTTGTGGGGAGTATTAGTGGACCCCACAAAGAGCCCCAACTCTGCTATTGGCTCAAGCTTCTTCCGTGCATCTTTGGTCACATGGCAATAAACCGATGACCCAAAAATCCTAAAGTGACCAACATCTGGCCCCTTACCGGAATAAGCTTCCTCTGGTGTTTTACTCTTAAGTATCCGATGTGGGCTACAGTTTTGAACATAAACCGCTGTGTTGCATGCCTCAGCCCACAAGTGTAGTGGTAGGCCCTAATCATGCAACATCGCCCTTTCTGCCCCTACTATGCTCCTGTTCTTCCTCTTGCAACCCCATTCTGTTGAGGGTTATGAGGTGCCGTCAACTCTCATTTAATCCCTTCCGCTGCACAAAAGTTCTTAAACTCGTTGGAGACATATTCTCCACCATTATCACTCCGTAGAGCTTTAACCTTCTTGCCTGACTCTTTCTTGACCAATGCTTTGAATTCACAAAACTTTGTGAATGTTTGATCCTTTCTTTGCATGAAAAATATCCAAGATTTACGAGAATAGTCATCTTACAAATATAACATAATTCCTGTGTTTGGCGGTGGATACCGTCGAAAATGGTCCACACACATTTGAATGGACTCTCTCCAGAATAGACTCTGCTCGACTGTCTCTATCTCCAAAGGAAGACTTGGTGTATTTTCCCAGAGTACAACCCTTGCATGTATCAACTTGCTCAAGCGTACCTTTGGGAAGACTGGTAGAGATTTGTTGCAATATCTTCAGAGCCCCATGATGCAAGTGGCCTAATCGCTTGTGCCACAACTTGCCGACGTCTTGGCTCAACATTTTTTTTCACTTTTGAACTCAAAGCATCACAATCCTCTACCTCTATCTTATAGAGATTCTAAACTTGAATCCCTATCTTCTTTACTTGACCCATGGCTATGTGTCGAAGGAACGCCTTTCCTTTCAAAAAGATCACATCATAGCCTCTATCCTCAAGCATGGCAACAGATACCAAGTTCTTCGTCAGTCTGGGTACATGCATAACATTCTTCAAGGTGAGTGGAGCGGCATGCTCCCTTTGAAAAGTAATAGTGCCCACACTAGTAACACTATACTTACCATCATCACCCATCTCGATATGCATCTTGAGATCTTTCTCCTCCAGTTCACTGAATAACTCTTTGTTGCCAGTCATGTGGAAAGAAGCTCCACTGTCTAAGTACCAGACACTTCCCATCATTGAAGATACCATGCATGCAATGAAGGGAAAAATCCAATTCGAATTGGGAGGCCAAAGCCTCGCTCGCTGCTCCTCCCGAGGACTTCTCCTTGGACTTCTTCAATGGACAATTTGTAGCAAAGTGACCCATCTTGTGACAATGAAAGCATTTAACTTTCTTCATGTCCTTCTTCTTACCTCCATGATAAGAATCTGATTTGAAACGAGAAATTTTACCTTTCCTCTTCCTTGCCTTAATCGCTAATGCACAGTTCTCTTCATCATCAGTCTTTGATGAAGAGCCATCCTTGGTGTTCCTCCTGATCTCATCTTGTATCAAATCCGACCATAGTCATTCCTAATCTGGTAGCTTCTCCTGACCATTGACAGAGTCTTGATAACTATGCCAACTCTTTGGGAGTCCAAGAAGAGCAAGGCTCACCATATCCTCCTCGGCAACTGTGATTCCAACACTTCCAAGTTCATCCCGACATTGAGTGAACTGGGTCAAGTACTTTGGAATCGTCTCGCCTTTCTCCATCTTGATTTTACGAAGTTTATCCTTCAGTGCCAACTTCCTTTGATCACTGCTATTCTGATACAAGTCCGTCAATGTTTTCCACATAGCATGCAAAGTTTCCTTACCATGGAGACTCAAGACAATGTGATCTCGAACTCCCTCAAGGATTATCCGCCTTGCCTTCGCCACACAGTTCTTCCATTCGGCCAAGTTTTGTGCATCCGTAGGTGCTAACTAGGGGACTTCTTAATCAATGAATTCCTTCAAGCCATTATCTTCTAGCACAACCTCCATCCTGTCCCTCCATACTATAAAATTCGAGTTGTCTTCCAAGGCATACTCAAGCTTCAACCCATGGAACGCCATCTGCCGATCCTAAAGTATGTATGCAAATTCGACTTTCAATTGTAACCCAGAAACTCAAAACTTCGAAATCTCCTCTAGAGAGCTGATTTTAAATCAACGATATCTCCCTCATCCGAACTCCGATTCGGCCGATTTTTTTGAATTTGGGTATCTTTTCCCAAGGAATCCAAATCTGCAATTTGTTTATGAAAATTTTGCATAGAAATTCTTAGAACTTCTCTGTAAACTCTTGGCCCAAAAAACAATCTTGTTCTGATACCATGTAGAAAAACCCGTAGATTCACAAGCTCATGTAATCTACTAAAACAAGAGACGATAATCTACTTCTACTCTTTACAGCGGAAGCCCATAAACATCGAGAAAATAATAATCAATAGAGGAAGAGAAGCAAAGGTACATAACACAATAAATATCTAGGGAAAGCCAAAGCTCAAAACACCACTATTTGTTTTGTATTAATCTAGAAAATCAAGATGAAATTACAATGCTTGTTCTCTCTAGAACAATCCCAACACTCAACAAATTCAATTTCCAACTCATAAGCAAGCTCAAGGCAAAAGCTTAGCCAATTCACAAGCTCTCCAAGTCTCTATTCCAATGTGTAATTCCTATGAAGGATAGCTTGTATTTAAAGGGAAATAACGCCTCTAAAAATAGTGCAATCCTCAAGGATCAGTTCTTGATTGCATGCACTATCAGTGCAACTCAGAAAAATCTAAAACAAATAGTACACTGTCCTTGCACTCTAGTCTCAACTGGGTCTTTCTCAGAATCGACATGCATGAGTTTCTAATGAGTAAATATTCAGTTAACTAGAGTAGCACTGGTGGAGTTCATTCGTGTCACCACTCACTGTTAACTCACTATTAGTTCTCTCAATCAGTTTGAGAACTAATTTAACTGAATTGACTCGTGAAACTAAGTCTTCTATTTTACAACTCACAATTAATTCACATTGGATTCCTACAAAGTAGGGAGAACATATACATGACTTCCAAAAGACTTCTAACTCGAATTTCCTAAGTTAAGTAAGTTTAATAAACTTAATTTAACTATTTTCGAATTTAATTCACAGTTTAATTCAAGGACAAATTAAACTAAAATTTCTGGTTGCCATTTCTCAACAGTAAAAAGAATTATTTTTTAGTTAAATAGGTCATTTGACACCTCCACACCAAGTTGGCCCTATGATAATGAAGTCGGCCTACATTAGGGCAATTCGACCCCCAGAAGAGGCTATACATAGATAGGCAGTTCGATCCATTTGCTCACTCACTCAACAAGTTTGATACACAAGAAAGAGAGGTAGAAAAAGGTGTGAAATTCCAAGAGAAGGAAGAAGATTGAAGGAGAAGAAAAAGTTGAAGTTTTGGGCCATATTGCTCTCACACATGTGAAGTTACTAGGCTATTGCTGGGGCCAAAATTCTGAATTTGTACTGTAGGTCGAAGTTTTGTTGCTGGGGTCGAAGTTCTGCTGTCAGGGACACCGAAATTCTGTTGCTGCTAGGTCGAATTTCTAGGTCGAAGTTGCTACTGGGAGAATATCACTTGAAGAAGAAGGAAGGGCTGACTTGGTGATTGGGGAAGTTTGTGTCTAGGTCAAAAGATTTTTGGACTATCTCATCTTGTCTTTGAATCTATTGAAGGAAGAGTTCTGATTGGGTTCTACCCTTATAAGGGTTTTTCCCTAGCTCTTCACCTATGTCTTATGTCTCTTGTTCTTGTGATCTTCATATACACGTATATTGGTAATTGCTTGATGAAACATAATATAAAAAAAGAAGTAAAAGAAGGCAACATAATTCACAAGTAATTATCAAAGAAAAGGAATCAAACCCTAATTACTATTAGCATTGATTTCTCAACATCAATGAGATCTTATTTCATTGTCTTGTGCTCAATAATGTGTGTTCTTCCTTAGCCTAGTCTTATTTTTATGTGTTTGACTTATAACTAAATCAACAACCCTAATCTCTAAAGTGATTTAAGGTTGAAATTAAACCTCAACTTCACTTGAGATCAATGGTTGTAATTTAAATAATTCACTAATGGTAATAACTTTTGGATTTCATTAGTAAAGTCCCACTAGCACAATTGGTTGAAGATGGGCCTCGTCAGCAAGGTGATCCAAGATCAAACCTCACGGAGGGTGGTTGTGCCCTATGCTGGGGGAGGAGACATGCTAAAAAATCTAGTCAGCTAAGGGTTGGTGTGGCCTAGGCCAAGTGCAATCCCTGGGCGACTTTGATGACTTAGATGCCCTTGGGTCGCGGCGCCTCAAGCCACAAGTCAAGCTTGGAGGATCATAGACAACTTGAAAAACAAAGAAAAAAAACTTTTGCATTTCATTAGATTAAACTAATTTTTCTCATAAAAGGAATTACTTTAATAAAGAAAATTACTAAGGTTAAGATCTAATTAAACAACTTCCACACACTTTGACATTTAGGCTTGTGCAGAAGTACCTACTTGAGCTACAAACATCAACATTCCTTAGCAAGGAAAATACTTTCCACCACTCCTAGCTTGTTCTTGTAAAACATAAACTTCCCTTTCACCAAGGACTCGGAGAGAACATCTACAATCTGCCCATTTGTGGAGATATACTAAAGCTTCGTTTCCCATTTATGGATCTTGCCTTTGATGAAGTCATACTTGTATTCAATATGCTTGCACCTATCATGAAACAATGGATTCTCAGAGGGTTTGATACAACCTTGATTATCACTGTTTATCACCATAGGCTCCAACTCCTGACTAGATAATCTTGCAATCAACTTGAATATCCAATGGCCTCACAACTCGTCACACTTGCTGACATATATTCTGCCTTTGCTAAATTGAGTGCCGTGAAGTTTGCTTCCTATTGAACTAGGAAATCATTGTTGATCCAAGATTGAAGCAAATTTGTTGCACTCCTTCCCCAATTTGAGTTTGTATATCCTTGCAACTTCACTCCATCTCTTCCAAGATACCTCAGAACATAGTCTACTGTACCTCTCTAGTATCTCAACACATGCTTTGAAATTTGCTGCTATCCAATGCCTAGGCTTTGTTACCCACCAAATGGGTAACCTTATAGGAGAAATTTTTTTTCCTATTCTTCACATCTAGCTGGCCAACCATGCAGCCCTTGACAAACGCCACTAGTTGATGATGTGCCATTTTATTTGTGTCAGCTACATGAGCCATATGCTTCTCACCCATCCGATAAGAGCACATGGACGAAGGTGGGCTTCAGAGGAAAATGTACTTCACCCGATTTTGCAATCGGGTGCTTATGCTTGTTTGTATTTGGGCATTTGATATGGATTATGGGGTGAACTAGAAGAAGGAGGAGTTTTGATTGTGATCTTGTTCTCTGACCTTAAATAGGG
>APFE031577979.1:0-10320 GCA_000404065.3 Pinus taeda
CATTTATTATAATTTTAGTCTTTCAAATACTACCCATTCAATCTTGTTAACATTACCGTATACCGTATATCCCTTAATTAATCTCCTGCCTAGGTTTTATTGATAACATTCAATAGTTTTACTATGTTTGCCATCTTATATGTCCCATAAGATATCCTTAGTTATATCTCATGCATACAAATGCTATGCCATGTTCACCACAAGGAGATTTCATTTCAAGGTCCAAATATTTTATTGTGAGTGTTCCATGCAATTTCAAATCAAGATTCAAGATTTTATAATTCATTTGTCTATTATGGTCATTTTGTTTTATGCTTTATAGTGAATATGGGAAAACTTTAATATAATTGTGTTATTTAAAAATAATTTTTTATTCAATTTTTTATTGGTGAAATGTTGATTTATTGTAAGAACGTCATTTATGAAGGGCAAAAATTTAAACATAAAGTTTTTTCTCCGACAAGGAACATCAGAATCCAAAACCTAAAAAAAAATTAAGATGACCATTAAAAAGAAATCCAAATTCCAACCCTACCCGAAAAATGCTTCAAAATAGTAGTTACTCCTTCCACCATTCACGCCACGTTCACTGTATGAAAATGCGGAGGAATTGCCCAGACGGACAAAAGTGGCTAGAATGCGGGGAAACAAATTTCAAAAATATTGTAGAGACAGTGTTTGAACTGTGTTTTTGATGGTGGAAATAGATTCAGCGCGATCAAAAATGTCTAGAACACCTAAAATTCCGAAGTTTAACAACTATAACTTGGATTTACAAAAATCCTCATCGGAATTCTCTAAATGTCTAAAACACCTAAAATTCTGAAGTTTAACAACTATAACTTGAATTTACAAAATTCCTCACCGGAATTCTCTAAATATGACCGGAATTTCTATAAATTTCTGGGTAACTCCTCGGCCTCGTTAAACTACGCTATTGTTAATATTTCCTTTGAACGCCTCTGCACTTTCCCGCCGAGTACCGCGCCGACAAACTCTCAACGAAATATCGCTCAATTACTTTGTCTTCACATATAGAAAAATCCAACCATCTAACAATCCCCGGTTGTGCAGAAACTTCGACATCTTATAAAACAACAAAATAAGTATCCATTGTGACTCGATGTCCTTCCAAGACAGGATGCGGTATGGGCGAGGCCGCATGACATTTATGACCCAACAATAAAAAATCTCATGCTTGACCCGACTCATTTCCATAATTCTCTGCGTGGCGTGGATTACTGCAAACTAGCACCCGCTAATTTCCCTCAACACCACTACCGTGCACATCTTCGTAAGCGGTGGCCAGGAAATATCGTCTGATTTGTTGAAATTGTAATTTCAACTGCCCGAACAATTGAACCGGCCAGCATTTAATATGCCCAAAACCACCAAAGCAAAACCACAAACCACCTTGATGCATATCGGACCGTTTTTGCATGAAGGCAGTTTTTGTACACAAGAGGCCGATACAATTTAGTGTTGACGCGTGGCTCTCCCCATACGTCATCATCTCTGACATATCGGGACGTAAAATTCAACATGAAAGTGGCTTCCGATATTCTCCTCCGCCGTCTGATGTGCTCCAGCGTTCTCCACCGTTGATTGTTCAAAGCTGCATACGAGGCTGCAATAAATGTTACGTGGAGTAAAGTTCGGTTAAAAAGGCCTTCCGATATTCACCTCAGTCGTTCAATTCCAGGAGGGCAAATCAACGTTCCACGGGCATCTCAAGTTGCATACGAGCCTGCAGTTAATGTTGCGTGGAGTAAAATACGAGCTTGGTTGACTACAGACTTTTTCCATGAAGGGATTTAATAATTTGTCATAGGTGTTGGTAAACATTTAAGTTTTTCTTACGGCATGTATGGGCGTGAATTAATAATGGCATGGGCAATGTCATATAGTTTTAATTTTATTTCTTTTTAATTATTTTCACGGGCGTAAGTTTGGTTTTAACAAAACAAGTAAAACATTTTTTGGTCAAGTTGGTAAGTGAAAAAAACGCACAGCTGTGCAGGAGCGAATTTTTTTTTTTGTGAAGAAAATAGAGGGTGAAGGCAATGAAAGAATGAAGAAGAAGATTTAAAAAGAAATGTGAAATGAACGCACAGCAGTGCGAGTAGAGAGAACAAGGGGAGCAGCATGAAAGTTTTTTTATGTGTTGATTTCATATGGTAAGAAAGGAATGCACAGCAGTGCACGTGTAAATTTTTGTTGAGAGGTTGAAATGCAATGTAAGGAATTACATTTATAGCAGTAAATGTAAGATTGTTTTTTTATTACAGCAGTATATGTAAAAGTCTGTTTTTATAGCAGTAAAGGTGAATGATATTTTTACACACAGCAGTGTAAAATCTCAGGAGGAGACATAGTAACTTTTGTTGTTGAATTTTATTTTGGGTGAATCCCTCTCAACATAGAGGATGAATATGTATCAGTGAATTTTTATTTTAATGAATAGAAATCTTTTTATGGTGATGAAATACTCTGTTCTCAATAAAAAAAAATTAAGAGCTTCCCTGTGCAAAAAGATCCTGGAGTATAGGAAACAGAGCATTGACTCTGTGTGCTTGAATTTTGTGTTTTTGGGATTTTACCAGAAAAATCCCCAACAGTGGTATCATAGCAGGCTTAGGCTCTTTGAAGGTGACAAAGAAGCTGAAGGGAGGAGTCTTTTGTTGCAGCAGTTACTTAGCAGAGTGAAGACAGTAAAAAGGATCCAGGTATTTCTCAACTAGTTTTTTTTGTGTTGCTGTTGAAAAAAAAAACAGTGATTTTAAAAACACAGTCAGGTATTAGAAGCATAGTTAAGAATGGCAAGGTCAAAGAAGAAAGTCTCCAGCCCTCCTAAAAATGTGTCTCCCTCTTCTACTAAAATAGAAAACAATCAATTTGTAAGCATTCTATTTGAGGCTCCAAGGTTCAATGGGAACTTTGATATATGGGTAATAAAAATGAGGACTTTCTTACATTCTGAAGGGATTGAAATTTGGGAGTCAGTGATTGATGATAGCAAGATGGGTGTAGAATCAAAGGAGTACAATGCAAAAGCAACAAAGACAATCTTAGATGGGTTGCCTGATTCTGTAAAGAAGAATTTAGGAAAATATTCATCAGCAAAGGATATATGGGACAAAATTCATGACCTTCACTCAAAGGGAGCACTGACCATGACCATCAGTCAAGAAGGAAATTTTGAACCCATCATAGAAGCTGAAAATGAGAAGGTTGACCTCATCAAGCTTCAAGTACAAGAAAAGGATGAAGAGCTCGCCAAGCTTAAGAAGGAACTTGATGAAAGCAAAAGGAAGCATCATGAAGAAGTCATATCCATGACAAATCAGTTAAATAAAGCAAAGAAGCAGGAAGATGCCTTGTTAAGTCAACTTGAACAAAGGCACAAAAGAGTGAACAAACTTGTAGAAGAGATTGGACAGTACAAGGTAGAGGTCTCCTCCCTTAAGTCTGAACTACAAGAAGCCAGGAAGCAAGCACAAGAAGCTGAGAAGAAAATGAAGAGCAGTCAAGCAAAGAATGAAGAAATCTCCAAAATGAAGTCAGATATCATCCCCCTTAAAATAGTAGCAGCTGAAGCTACTCGTAGCAAGGGAGAAACTCAGGAACAACTTGCAAAGAAAAATAATGAGTGTGAAAGATTAGAAGAAGAGATTGTCCTCCTCGAGAAAAAGGTTGAAGGGATGAATAAAATCATGAAGAGCTCTCAAGCCTTGGATGATATGCTCAGCTATCACAGATGTCCATCTGATAAATCAAGACTCAGGTATGTAGGTGAACCCTCAAACAAGAATGGAAATACTTTAGGCAAAAGAGATGTGAAGAAGCCAGAAAGAAAAGGTGATGCTCCTAGTTCCAGCAAAGGCAAGGAGAAAGATCAAGGCTACAATAGAAGAAATCCTACTCCAAGTAGAAAACCAGCTCCAAGAAGAAATGTAGATAATGTCAAAGAGGCAAGTGGGAATGGTTATCATCAAAGAATCTCAAGGCAGAAAGGCTTCAGAAGTACGTCAAGGAAACCTCCATCTCCTAGGTACCAAAGTTCATTTTTTGGTTATTGTTATTCTTGTTCAAACTTTGGTCATATGGCAAAAGATTGTAGAGCATTTCATAGAGATAGATGTTATGGTCCCCGACAACCTCCAAGAAGCAATTTTACAAGAAGAAATCATGAAATTTTATTCATGAACAATGTAGAATGTTTCAAGTGTCATAACATTGGGCATATGGCATGTGATTGTAACTTAACATGGGCTATTACACAAGCTAAACCCATGCAAAAGAAGAAAGTTACGCAAGTATGGAGAAGGAAGGAAATACAGTCTGAAAGTCTGTTGAGCTCTCCAGTGGATCTAAGTTTCTTTTGAAAAAACCTTGCTGAAAGAAGACGAAGCATACAGTTAAGGGGAGTATGGATAGCGACGACAACACAGTCAAATGGGAATCCGCCATCGTGCAGCAGGAAAACAGCTCAGGAAAAACCAGCGTTACAGAGAAACATTAAATGAAGTTCAATGGCATTCGTAAATGGTTGGTGAAGATTTAATTTTAATATTTGGTATTTGGTCACGGGAGTATGGCTCAAAATAAAAACATTTCATACGTTTTTTTATGTATTGTGACCAATGCAGCTGCATGAAAGAAAAAAAATGTTTTTCCCTTAAGTAAAAAAAATGGAGTGCGCAGCCATGCATGAAATTTTTTTTGTTGAGAATGTTTATTTTATGCACAGTAGTGCAGAGGTGAAGCAGCTTTGAGCTTGTGGAAGCAAAAGCCATGAAGGTATGTGTTTGTAATGGCTATCAAGTGAAGATATGCAGTGTAATGCAAAAATAAGTGGAACTCATATGTGTTGTATATGTTTTTGGTTATGCGTTGATTTCTGTGACGCTGTGGTGAAATGCACAGCTGGTGCAAATGGGTTTGGTATGAGAGGATCGCACAATAGTGCGAAAACATTTTTTTATGAATTATATGCATTGTAATGCAAAGGAAGGAGATCCGCACATCAGTGCGAAGGCAGAACAAAAGGCAAGAGATGAAAAATGAAATGGTTCGCATGAGCGAATAAAAACCCAGGAGAGCACAACAGTGTGACAGGAAGAAAGACTTGTGGCAGCAAATCAGTAAACCAAAGTAAGAATTTCTCAGCTTACAGCAGTAAATGCAAAAGTTTTTAACACAGCAGCATGTTGAGAAGAAAAAGAATTCGGAACAACTTGCAAATGGAGTATAAGTTTTTCACAGCAGTGTAAATGGGAATGGACAGCAGCGTAATGATGTTTGGTTGTTTGCTGGTGGGAAAGGAAAGGAATGCGCAACAACGCAAATCTCATAATTTTTGTTGGTGAAGATATGCAAGTAATGTGAAGCAAGTGAAGAACGCAGTAGCCTGAGGAGAGTAAATGAAATCAGAAGACTTTTATAGCAGTAAAAGTAATTTTTTTTTTTTTCACACAGCAGTAAAAAAAAGGAGTTATGTAAATTTTGCTTTTATTGGGAGATTGAAATGCATTGAAATGCAGTGCGAATGAAATCAGAAGACTTTTATAGCAGTAAAAGTAATTTTTTTTTTTTCACACAGCAGTAAAAAAAAGGAGTTATGTAAATTTTGTTTTTATTGGGAGATTGAAATGCATTGAAATGCAGTGCGAATGAAATCAGACTATGTAAGAAAACTTTTATTTTACAGCAGTGAATGTAAAAAAAAAAAATTCACACAGCAGTGAAAGAGGATTTTACAGAGGAGTGTAAAATTATTTGTAAAAGAAGAAAAGTAATATTTTTGTTGTTTTGGAACTGCATCTAAAGCAGTGTCTGCTCGTAATCCCTCTGTGAGAGGAAGTGAAGTGTTGGTGAATCCCTTTGTTAAGAGGAAGACTCTTTTGTAACAGCATCATGTCAAGGAGTTGAGAAAGTCTCTGGGTATGACTGAATGCCCAGCAGTTGAAATTAAAGGGAAGTGTTGAAATTGTAATTTCAACTGCCTGACAGATAAACCACCGCAGCAAAACCACAAACCGCCGTGAGCTTCTCAGGACCGCTTTTGCGTCGAGTGGTTTTCGTACATAAGAGACCCGAGAAAATTTAGAGTTGACGCGTGGCTCTCCGCATACGTCACCCTCTTACAGTTTCTCGGGAGGTAAAGCTCGGTTAAAAAGGCTCACTCGATATTCTCCTCCGCCGTCGATTGTCCCAAGTTGCATACAGGCCTGCATCAAATAAATATTGCGTGGAGTAAAACAAAGTTTTGTTTTGACCGCCTGTTTTGTCAGCAAAGGAATTAAATGGTATTTAAACGTGGTTGGTAGATAGTAGGTAAAATGTTATAATTTTTGTTTATACGGAGGTATGGGTAAGAAAAAACATGCGTAATTTTTTTTGGTGTCATATGTATTGCATGCATTATGTTTTTGTTAGTTGACCATTTTTTGTAATACAAGGTGAAATGCAGCAGCGTAGAGTCTTTGATATAGTATGTGAAGTTCACACAGCAGTGGGTGAAAAAAAAGGCAATGAAAGAACGAAGATGAAGTTTTAAAAAAAAAGGTGTGAAATGAATGGCACAGCAGTGCGTAGAAGAAGCAGGGGAGATTTTTTCTAAGAGGTTGACTTTGTTTGTGTGGATCGCACAACAGTGCGAAGACGAAGGAAAGATTAGAATAGAGCATGTAATATTTTGTGTGCTGAAGTTCTTTTATTGTAATGAGCGGGCACATAATGTTTTGTTTTGGAGCAGCATATGTGTAAGATTTTTGAGATCCACAGATCTAGATCTGCAAAACAATAAACAAGCTTGCAAGAGAAGGAAGGAAGTGAGCAAGAATAGAGAAAAGAATGAAATTCATTGATTCTACAATATTGGTTTAGAATAAATACATAAAAGCAACTAAGTTAAGCTTAGTTGTACATGCAATAACTAAAGCTAACTAAAGCTAAGTGTGCTTTATCTTATGTTAATGTGTACATGTGCCACATGCAAGCAATAAGTTAACTGGAGCTAATCTAGGTGCATGTACACCAACACAGCTAGTCTAAGTGCATGTACACCAACATCCCCCCTTAAGCATAACTTAAGTGAGTGTGATGAAAAATGAATGAGTCCCGGCAACACGGCCATTTTAGGTACCCATATACAATGCATAAAAAAAGGAGGAAAGAGGGAAAACCCAGTGGGAAGAAAACCCCCCTCAAAAATATAATGCAAAAGTAGAGAAAAGACAACTGCTAGGCAGTCGTGTCCTTCACCCGTTCTCGCAGGAATCGAAACTTCTGCTCTTGAAATACTTCTGGACGAGCACTTCCTCGAGCTCGTGATACGTGAACCTTGGTGAAAGCCACGAGAGCGTTTTCAAGAAGGCTTCCTCGTCCATTTCCTGAGCATCGATCTCTGCTTCGTTTATCACCGATGCCTTTATTCGGCTCCTTCACACGAGGATTATCGTTATCAGGCAAAGGAACAGAGCCGTGGCTGCCGAGCCCATCGTGATCCCGGAAATGCTGCCAATGCTCAGGGAATTACTAGACCCCGAGGTCCCGTTACGCGGCAACTTATCGAGGACCCTTATATAGGCCCTGTATGTACTGTTCTGGTTCGGTGCCGATTTCAGGCTTGACAGCAGGTCGTCAGCGAGGTAACACAATGACGAACTGCTGCGGAAGAAGGCGGCAGTGCAGGAGCAATTAGCAGTGCACAGGCTTGTGCATTTTTCGATCGTGGAGACGTTTGCTTTAGGCTTCAGGTAGTCATTGGGAATGTAATCCACTCCGTCGAGGGGAATAAAATGGTGGGTAGCCGTCGGTTGGCTGCATGACGGCTTGTCGGCGCTGCTATAACATCCCTGCATCACGTCCAGGTAATGAATTTCGTCGAATTGATCCCCCGTTCCGTAGCCCGGGCAGCTGCACTGGCCGTTGACACAAATGCCATAAGGCCCGCAGGCACTAGGCAGTATGCAATTCTGATTAGATGGGTCCAGTTCCCAATCCGTTCTCCAATTTCTGACATTGTTCTGTCCCGATGCCGGAGCGACCCTGTAAACGCGAAGGTTGCCATCGCTGTCAAGTCTTAGGAATCTGTACTCATTCTCGTTGTAGAAAGGAGCCATCGGCAACGATCGATTCCCTTTAGCGCAACCAGAAGAAGATAAATTGCCGATCGTCCCATTAAATGAAACCTGCAAATTCTGGGCCGTATAGGCTGCCTCGGAGCCGAGAGCCAAAGAATTTTAAACGCACGGCCTGAGAATGCCCTGGTAGTCCAGCCCGGGAAGACCCAGAGACCAATAAGGCTCCTGGGTTAAGCTGGTATAGAACAACACTAACCCTCCCGGTTCCATAACCAGCTTATAAGATCCAGCGCTTGCATTCTTCGCAGATGAATTCGAAACAAGTGTTTGCCCACTCTTCAGAATCTACCCGGGCATGAGCGTGTGCGTGGGATGATCCCAGCTCTACCACACGAGATTCGAACTAGCGGACACAAGCGAAGAATTTGTGGTATTATATACCTGCAAATTACCACTGCTCGCCATTAAAATGCCTTTAGCTTTACCAGTACCGATATTCCAGACCACGGTTCCATCCGAGTCTTCAAGTACTATGTTCTCATCGTCATCAAAATGCTGGTCTGAAGTTTCATCTGCATATTCATCAATGAGTGGTGATGGAAACTTGGTAACAAGTTCATCTACTGGTGCATGCGAAATATCTTCGTCAAACTTTACACTGCTTTCTTCATTTGCATGCATAGAATCAACTTTACTGTGACGAAGAGAAAAGAGAAAAGATTGTCATATTTCATCATATTTTCCAAACAATTCTTCCAAAATTTTCCATATTTCATTTGGAGTTGAACATGATTCAACATGAAATAGCAGTTCCGGAGAAATAGATAAACATAGGATGCCGAAGGCTTCGTCCATGCGATTGAAATATCTTGATTTCTCTATTGCCGATGTTGGTTCAACTTCCATTTCCATGGTTATTCGAAATAAGCCTCTACTTCTGAGATGAAGTTGAATCTTTGGCTTCCATTCGAAATAATTATATGGAGTGAGAATTGCCGATTGTGGAAACTCCAATTTAGACTCCATTCTTTGTTGTTGCTTCAATCTTCTGAACCTGCAAATAAAATTTCTTGTACACTGATTACAAATCCCTGTGCTCTGATACCATGTAAGATTTTTGATATCCACAGATCTAGATCTGCAAAACAATAAACAACCTTGCAAGAGAAGGAAGGAAGCCAGCAAGAATAGAGAAAAGAATGAAATTCATTGATTCTACAATATTGGTTTAGAATAAATACATAAAAGCAACTAAGTTAAGCTTAGTTATGCATGCAATAACTAAAGCTAACTAAAGCTTGTATATGCAATCACTAAAGCTAACTAAAGCTAAGTGTGCTTTATCTTATGTTAATGTGTACATGTGCCACATGCAAGCAATAAGTTAACTCGAGCTAATCTAGGTGCATGTACACCAACACAGCTAGTCTAAGTGTATGTACACCAACAATATGTAAAAATTGTTTCTTACAGCAGTATATGTAAAATGTTTTTACAACAGTAAAGGTAAATGAAGATTTTACACAGCAGTGTAAAAATCATTTTGTAAAAGAGGCAGAGTATTTTTTTTGGGTGAATCCCTCTCAGCAAAGAGGATGAATATGTATCAGTGATTTATGTTTTAATGAATAGAAATCTTTTTATGGTGGTGCAATACTCTGTTATCAGTAATTTTTTTTTTTTAAAGTTTCCCTGTGCAAAAAGATCCTAGAGTAAAGAAAACAGAACATTGCCTCTGTGTGCTTGATTTGTTTGTTTTTGGATTTTGCCAGAAAAATCCCAACACAGATATCTAAGAAAGTTCTTTTGGAAAGCTAATGTTGACTATGGGTGCACAGAGGACGAGTTAAAGGCACATTTCGAGAGGTGCGGGAGAGTGAAACGCCTTACTATTCCTAAAAACGAGTATGGGAACCCACAAGGGTATGTTTTCGTGGAGTTTTCAGATGTAGACAGCGTGGCGAAAGCCCTGGCGGAACTGAATGGCTCCATCCTCCGGTGCAGAGAGATCACGACTGAAACTAGAACAACCCCAACAACAACATCAAAGCGCCATTCGCCTCCCCTCCGAACAGCGGCCTCCAAGGAATTGGAGA
Source organism: Pinus taeda (assembly GCA_000404065.3). Taxonomy (NCBI): domain Eukaryota; kingdom Viridiplantae; phylum Streptophyta; class Pinopsida; order Pinales; family Pinaceae; genus Pinus; species Pinus taeda. The sequence goes on from APFE031577979.1 coordinate 10,184, forward strand.
AGCGTGAGTGCCAATCCTAATAGATCATCGTTGAGACCACCATATGCAAACACGAACAACCGCCCCATCCCATTCAGCAGCAGCCTCGTTCGGGCAACAGGAATAATGACCAACAGCGCCACTCCTACTCATGAAAA
>APFE031577988.1:0-78615 GCA_000404065.3 Pinus taeda
CATCACTCAGATCTTCAATTAGCATGCTCTCCAAGTAGGAATCACTCTCATCTTGAGGCTCTTTTTCATCCATAGCAACTAGAGGTAGCTCAATAAGGCTATTTGGTTGTATCTCCTCGCCCACACACATAACATCATTTGTGTATTGGTCCCATCTCTTGAAAGGACCCTCCTTGTAACGAAGATCTTTTTGAGATATCAAACAATGTGTGCTATGAATGTACACTAAGTTCTTTGCCTTCTTTGAGCCCAACCTATTTCTCTTTATCGAATGGATAAAGGCATAAGTACTCAAATTCCTCTCGAAAGATGCAGAACTAGCTACTTGGAATATTAGGGAAGCCCATTAAATTAATTAAAATTTTAAAAATAAAAACTAAAATGAACTCCAAAGAACCCGATTTTGGGGTTCCAAGTACCCATCATCAGGGTTCTTCATACCTATCAAGACAAAAGAACCCAAATTTTTTTAATGGAGAACCCGGTTCTTCATAGAAGAACCCGATTCTTATGGGTTCTTCTCAGAAGCACCCGTACAAGAATCCGGTACTTGGGTTCGAGAACCCCACCCCCGGGTTCGGGAACCCGTGCAACATAGTTATTTTCCTAAGGTGAGAGGAACAATTTTGTCGATTTTGTCATTTTTGGTCTAAGGCAATTTTTGGCGAAGAAAACTTAGGAAAAGTGGGTCAATGAGCATCTTAGTGGAATGTGGGGGCCACTTACCCACAAATAATATGCACCCCATGGTAAACAATTGGATTTTCCTAACTGAGGTCGAAATTAGAAATGCGACCCACATGAGACTCAAGGCCAGCAAGTATAAATAGGAGAAGTGTTAATTTTCGGTATGTTCTATGGTTAGAGCAATTTATTTCAATTTTCACAGTTAGCTCAATAACTTTTCCAAATTAGCAATCACATCAACATTAAAGTAAACTGCAGATAGAACATAAACATAAATCACAGAAGACAAGCCAAGACAAGAGGACACAATATGTGGCGCTAGCCAGGGACAAACCCCAAGGTGGCGAAACCCTTGATCAATTATTCTTATATGTTCTTCAATAGTTCAACAGAGAAAGAGAGATAGTACGTTTACAACAGAAGTCAACACTTTGACTTATCTAGATAAGAGCAAAGATCATCTCTAAGAAGATGATACATGTGATCAGTGGAAGACACGCTACTTCGACTGATTCTCCAAGGTAACTCCTTCACCTATCGTTGTGTTGCATTTCATCATCATGTTGCACCTCACCGCGTTGCACAATGCTGCACCCATCATCACTATGCTACATCTCATCATGCTTCATTAATCATGATTGTACCCATCACTGTACTGCATTATGTGCCATTGTTGCACCATGTTGCCATCTTGACCTATGTGTTGGCTGCACCTTGCTTGCTTGTTGTCCCTAACATGCTTGTTGTCCTTAGCATGCTTGTTATTGCATGCTAGTTGTCCTTGCTTGCTTGTTGTCCCTAACATGCTTGTTGTCCTTAGCATGCTTGTCCCTTGCATGCTAGCTGTAACATTGCATGCTTGGTGTATTTGCTACTAAGTACCATACAACTGTCCCAATGTTAGTTAGTTGTCCCTTGCATGTTGCTCTCCTTCGGAGTCAAATGCTCCGGCAGTGTCGGCAATTCCAAGCAGTTCTGGCAGTTCCGGTTGTTCCCGACAGTTCTGGTAGTTCCGGCAGTCCCGACAATTCCGGTTTTTCCGGCTTTTCCAGCAATTCCGGCATTTTCGGTAGTTTCGGATTTTCCTGCAGTTCTGGCATTTTTGGCTTTTCCAGCTTTTCTAGTAGTTTCGGCTTTTCCGACATTTCTGGTTTTTCCGACAGTTTCGGCTTTTCCGACATTTCTGGTTTTTCCGACAGTTTCGGCTTTTCCAGCTCTGCTGGAAGTTCCATGTTTTCCAGCAGTCCCGGCAGTTCCGTCTTTTCCAACAGTTCTGGCTTTTCCGGCTTTTCCGACTTTTCTAGCAGTTATGGCAGTTTCGGCTTTCCGCCCTCTGGATCAACACAACGATATTCCTTAGGATCTCTCTTCCTACTAAAACCCAAAGACAAGTAAAGAGAGGAAGAGATCCCAAGTGTGTTGAAATGACTTGAAGGCCACCTCTATTTATACTAAAATGTTGAGCACAAGTGGGGTTTATTTAATTGCTGACAGAACTTGACGAATTGTCCCATAACACAAATAAATTCATATCTCCATGAATATTTATCAGAATCGGATGATCTTTAGATCAATCCTACACCTCTCAATGAAAGGGATCCAAGAAAAATATCAATTGCCATAAATAAGATGACCCACATGGAGTTTGGCGTTAGTTGCCAATTTTAACACTCCCTCTCAACTAGGGAGAACTCCATCCGTTGATCCATATGTCCGACTGTACTATCTCTGCCATCAGTGCTCTGCACTACTAAAATGTGTTGAGCTCTGCTCTGCTCTACTGAACCATGAAGAAGAAGAATTGATCGAGAATGTCTCATACCATTCTCTACTGACCCGAAGTCAGTTTTATTGATCCCAGATCAATATCACAATAGAGTGTCTCAAACCACTCATATTGATCCCAGATCAATGTCACAAGAGAGTGTCTCAAACCACTCATACTGATCCCAGATCAATGGAGGTCGTCCTAGCATAGGGAGTACAGTAGATACAGCAATGCGTCCATCGATAGTACTACTATGGTCCCTATTCTCATTTCCCTGCTCATTGATCAAATGAGAGGTACTTCCCATGAGTCCCAAACTGAATGTGTAGGATGCCTCGACAGGAGAACTAATCATCCTGTCCACAGGAGAACGAATCATCCTGTCAGTGGATGCCACGGAGAACTAATCATCCTAGCCCACAGGAGAACTAATCATCCTAGCCCACAGTCGCCACGAAGAACAAATCATCTTAGCCCACAGGAGAACTAATCATCTTGTTCCATAGTTGCCAAAGAGAACAAATCATCCTGGCCGACAAGAGAACTAATCATCCTGTTCCACAGTTGCCACGGGAGAACTAATCATCCCAACCCACAGGAGAACTAATCATCCTGTTCCACAGTTGCCACAGGAGAACTAATCATCCCGGCCCACAAAAGAACTAATCATCCTGTTCATAGCACACCACCAGGGGAGGGTGAGTCGCCCTGTGGTCGTATGTTGCTCCAATAAGTACCCCAAGCCCCCAGAGCTCCCAGAGCTCAATGCATGCAACATGCAGGACCCTTATAAGAAGGTCTCTCAACGACTCCAAGTCGTTCAGGAAAGTCACAGATTTGACCTTTCCCCAAGGCTTTGACAAAATGTCTACGACCTGTGCATCAGTCTCAATGCGATGGAGCCTCCTCGCTCATCGACTTACCATATCCCAGATAAGGCAATATCTTATGTCTATCTGCTACAGCAATCATCAAATACGGGATTCCTCAATAATCAAATCCCCCTCTGGTTGTCACAGAGAACCATAGGGGTATTCATCATGGGTACAAACAGCTCACTTAAGAGCTTCTGCAACCATGCAGCTTCACACAAGATCATACTCGTAGCTATGTATTTGGTCTCGGCGGTGCTTATAGCCACTGACTTCTGCTTCCTGCTCATCCATGATATTGAAGCAGAATCCAAAGAGAACCAGCACTGAGAAGTGCTCTAGTGATCCTCCACATTGCTTGCCCAATCAGCATTAGAATAATCATGTAGTTTCATATTTCCGACAGTGTATCTCAATCCATGAGAGATTGTGCCCCGAAGATATCTCAAAAGTTTCTTGGCACCAATCCAGTGAGGCTTAACCAAATATGAGCTCACCATGCTAACTGCAAAACATATGTCTGGACGAAAGCTCACCAAGAACATCAACGCGAATGAGTTTATGAAACTCAGAGGCATTTCCCAAATCTGGTCCGACACCACTACCATATAACTTACGAAAGTTAAGATCCTCGAGGTAGTCACGGGCTTGCAGTTTATCATTCCACATCTGGAATTCAACTCTCTCTTACTTCTGCAAGTGAGAGGGTCTGCAGCTGTTTGAAATAGGTCGTCCTCAGAAGGTGTTGGTATGAGAGGTCTATCATCCACAACCTTCAAACAATGGTTTGGATCGGCTTCACTCTCAGTGAATCTCCGCGTCATCTGACAGCTATCAATCCTCTCATACTACGCCCAAGGAATTTTGTTTCAAGCCATAGAGGGCTTTCTTCCACCTGCATACGTGAGATTCCTGATCATGAATCTCAAACCCCTCGGGTTGTTCCAAACCTGTGGACTTGTTACATGAGGGGAATGGTCCCCTTGTAAGATTTTCCTTCGGTACATCTCAGACATGTCCTTTCATGCTCCTTTTGAATTCAGGCATCCCTGCAATTCTGGCCTTTCCGGCATTTCCGGCTTTTCTGGCATTTCCAGCTTTTCCGGCATTTTCGGCAATTCCAGCTTTTCCAGCATTTCCGGCTTTTCTGGCTTTTCCAGCAGTTCCGGCTTTTCCGGCAGGTCCGGCTTTCTGCCCTCTGGATCAAGGCAATGATATTCCTTAAGATCTCTCCTCCTACTAAAACCCAAAGACAAGTAGAAAGAGGAAGAGATCCTAAGTGTGTTGAAATGACTTGAAGGCCACCTCTGTTTATACTAAAAACGTTGAGCACAAGTGGTGTTTATTTGGTCGCTGGCCGACCTTGACAAATTGTCCCATAACACAAATAAATTCATATCTCCATGAATACTTATCAGAATCGAATGATCTTTAGATCAATCCTACACCTCTCGATGAGAGGGATCCAAGAAAAATATCAGCTACCATAAATAAGATGACACACATGGAGTTTGGCCCTAGTTGCCAATTTTAACAAAAAGAGAAGCATCATTTCGAATTTTTGGACAATTTAAAAACTCATTGTTGCTTTGGTTGTTCAGTTGAGCCACAACATGCTGCTTAGCACAAGAGCTTCCCAAGGAGTGAAGCTCACCCTTTCTTCAGTGGACCTCGAGTGCCACCCTAGGAAGGTTTTCCTTTTCATTGGAGACTGAGAGAGACATATCCTACAGGGGAGGTGTTGGGAATTGGGGGTGAAGTGTTGTCGGAGTGTATCTCGACCAATTTCCAACCTAGAGGGGTGAATCTTCATTAGGAGAGAGAGCATAACATTTAGAACTACGCAGTCATTGGTGTGGGTTGTCCAGAGAGAGTCTTGGTTGGAGGATTGAGGAGTTGTGTTACTGGGATTTTGGTTGGAAGCTCATTTGGAGGGGATTTCTAGAATTTTGGGAGCAGGAAACGACAGACTCAACTACAGGTGTGGATTTCTGGTTTTGGAGGAGGGCCAAGCTGTGGGAGGCCAAATTTGGGGGGTCAAAACTAGGGAAAGCCCTTTCTAGGTTTTCTAGGTTTTTGGCAAGGAGTCCACCCCTAATTTTATAGAATTTTTTGGGCAATTTTGAGGGGGAAAATCAGGGTCTTAAGTTAGCCAACAGTGCAGAAACATAGGGCCAGCGCAGTTTTCTGGAGAACACTTCTGCAGCAATTGGGCACTTTTGTACTGATCACCTGAGGCTTGTAACTTTCCTTATGCAAGCCCAGGTGCACTCCTTCCATCTTCTATTGTACTCTAGAGATTGTATTTAATAAAAATTGGCCAATTGGGTGTTCTGGGCAGAATTTCTATTTATATGTGTTTACTGAGTAAATATTTGTTTTGAAATTATTGCATGTCTTTGTTATCACTGTAAATTCCTATTAAGGGCATTACAATGGTATGAGAGCATGTTCATGGCCAGGGTGGGGAATAGAAGCAGGTGATGCCACCTAGATATCAAGGAGTAGTCTTCTAGAGAGGCCGTGGTAGAGGCAGAGGTAGGGGTCGAGGTAGAGAAGAAGACCCAGATCCGTTTTCACACACCAAGGTGGAGAACCTTAGAGGTGGGATGGACAATCAGGAGGACAATGAGCAGCCAAGGAAAATGGGTCAGAACCAAGTTTTGGAGGAGTTGTTGACTAATCCGCAAATGTTGAGGCAAGGACAGCTCATGATGGACATGATGCAGCAAGTGATGGGGCTACAGATGCGTGGAAGGCCAAAGGGAGAGCCTCAAGGTGATGGGGGTTCCAGAGCAAGAGAGGGCAGCCGTACTCATCAGCCCCCACATACTCCCCAGTGTTGGCAGGTTGGCCGTCCTACTTTGCCTCATTTTGTGGATGAATGAACCCGAGCTAGAGAGGGAGCCAAACCTAGTTGCAGATTTGGTCCACTCCGTTGCGTCTGGTACTGATGAGTATGAGGGGTTCGATGCGCGGATTAAGCGGGTGATGTCTTTTGGCGAGTAGAGGCATACTACAGGGGCTGGGTCCCACTACAGAGGGGGAACATCCAACCAGAATGTGTAGAATATAGCAGGGAAGGTTACCCTCCCAAACTTTGATGGGTCGGCAAAGAGTTCAACCAGGGCATGGATCCAGAAGTTAGACACATATTTCCACCTGAACCCCATGCGGGAAGCCGATGCTATACGGTTTTCTACTCCTCATTTGGAAGGGGATGCCCAGGAGTGGCGGTATCATGGGCTAATCACATTGCAACATGTCCATATCACCACTTACACAAAGTTCACCCAAAGGCTACTGGAGAGATTTGAGAGGAAAGACCCGGAGTTGCATTTCAAGGAATTAGCTCATTTGAGGCAGACTGGCAGCATAGAGGCTTACATTACATAGTTCCAGAGACTGGCAATGATGGTGACAGACATCTCAGAGGTCCGTCTGATCATGCTATTTGTGGAGGGGCTTGTTGAGCCTTTGCGTGGTTGGGTGAGGACTGTTTGCCCTAGTCGAGGGAGTTCTTGCTTCACTTCGGGGAGTGTCGAAGTACTCAACACTCAGGATTAGGGGGATGGTGTAGGGGCAACGAGTGTCAGCCTTAGTAGACAGTGGGGCCACCCACAACTTTAATGATGCTCAGATGGTGGAGGGTAGGGGCATCTAGGCAAAGACATTTCAGGGGTTCTCTGTGTTGGTGCCAAGACACCAGACCATGCAGTGCACGAAGTATGTTCCCAGGCTCACTGTGAGGATGGGGAACTACTCGCTCACTGATCACTTTTTTGTAGTTAATGTCCCAGACACAAATGTGATATTGGGTGTCCAGTGGTTGTACTAACTGGGGAGGGTCACCACTCACTGGCAAAAGTTGGAGATGGAATTTATGGGGCCAAATGGAAGCTGGTATTATTGAGGGGAATGCACTCTTATCACCCCAAACAGTTTCAGCTCACTGAATGGAGGTAGATCTATGGCATGGAGATGTAAAGTGGGCAGTTGTGTTGAGGATTTCAAAGACAGGGGCTCACGCATAGCCTGTGGATCCAGACATACTGGCCTTGTAGGAGAGGCCCCAAGGGGTTTTTGGGGAGATCCCACCAGACTGTGGGTTTGAGCACACTATTTAGTTGGAGGATGAAGTGAACGCATTCATCACCACCCTGTATAGGCACCCAAAGGCCTATAGGGACGAGATAGAGAGGGCCATCCAGGCGCTGTTGAGGTTTGGTCACATCAGGCCTAGCTCGAGTCCCTTCGCTTCTTCTATGGTGCTGGTGAAGAAGAAGGATGGGACACTACGCATGTGTATTGACTACAGGCCCTCAATAAGAAGACATTGAAGAACAGATATCCCATCTCGCGCATTAATGAGTTGATAGATGAGCTTAGAGGAGCAAAATACTTCTCTAAGATAGATTTGCACTCGAGATATCATCAGATACGGCTGAGGGAGCAGGTCATCCCTAAGACTGCCTTTCGTTGCCACTATGGACATTTCGAGTTCTTGGTGATGCCTTTTGGGCTAACTAATGCTCCGGCTACATTCCAGTAATGCATGAACCACTTGTTTCATGGGCAATTGAGGCACTTTGTCCTTGTTTTCTTTTACGGCATACTCATTTACATCTGGACTTGGGAGGAGCACCTTCAGCGTTTGGAGGTAGTGCTTCGCATACTTGAGGAGCAACAACTGTATGCAAAGATGTCCAAATATGAATTTGGACTAACAGAGGTGATGTACCTTGGGCATGTGATTGGCGAGGACGGAGTGAAGGTACCCCAGGAGAAGATCAGAGCCATATTGGATTGGCCCACACCCAGGAACGTGACAAAGTTGAGGGGGTTCCTGGGCATTTGCACATACTATAGGAGATTTGTGAGGGGATTCTCATAGCTTGCAGCACCCCTCACCGATTTGACGAAAAGGGGAGCTTTTGAGTGGACGCAGGTGGCACAGGAGGCCTTTGAGCGCCTCAAGAGGGTTATGAGCAGTTATCATGTCTTAGATTTACAAATTTCACACGGCCCTTTATGCTGGAGTGTGATGCTTTTGGTGAGGGAGTTGGGGCCGTGTTGACATAGGGAGGCCATCCTATTGCATTCGAGAGTAGGAAGTTGCTACCCCATGAGCGGTTGTACTCGGTGTATGACAAGGAGATGTTGGTCGTGATGCATGCACTGGCCAAATTCAAGCAATATTTGGTGGGCAATCGATTCAAGGTGAAGATTGATCACAACAGCCTTTGGTTTTTCTTGGAGCAGCAGTTGTTGGAGGAGAGACAGCAGAAATCGGTGAGTAAGCTCTAGGCTTACAATTTTGAGATCAAGTATGTGAAGGGCAAGCATAACATGGTGGCAAATGCCCTCTCTAGGAGGCCCGCAGTACTATCTATGATGGACATTACGCATGACTGGAAGGCTCAACTCTTGGTTGAGTAATCCAAAGACAGGCAAGCTTGCGAGATTTTGGATGACACACACAGGGATAACAAATTTCAAGTGATGGATGACATGATCTACTACAAAGACAAGATATATTTGGTGCCAAGATCTCAACTTAAGGAGAGGATTATGTAGGGATCCCACGATTCCCCCCTAGTAGAACACTTGGGCTTCCTCAAGATATATTGTGCTATTAGAAAGAGATTCTCATGGTGAGGGCTCAAGGAAGATGTGTTGAGGCACGTGCGAGAGTGCATAGACTGTCAAAGGAACAAGGTGGAGTTGTCACATCCCGTCGGTTTATTTCGCTTCCCATTCCAGAGAGGAAGTGGGAGAGTGTGTCCGTGGACTTTATCACGGGGCTCCCAACTGTGCAAGGGCGAGATTGCATTTATGTGGTGGTTGACAAATTGACCAAGTTTGCCCATTTCTTCACCATCTCAATGAGATCTTCAGCCTCCCAAGTGGCCGAGTTATTCTTCTGGGAGGTCTTCCGATTACATGGTCTTCCCAAAACCATTGTTAGTGACAGGGATAACAGGTTTATGGGGGATTTCTGGCACGAGTTGTTTCGGTTGGTGGGGACAGAGCTTACACCCAGCACTAGCTATCACCCCCAAACAGATGGGCAAACCGAGATTGTGAACAAGTGGTTAGAGGGTACCTACGCAACTATGTGACGAGCCAGCAGAGAGAGTGGGTCAAGTGGCTTCACCTACTAGAGTTCTGCTACAACACCACTTATCACATGTTGATCGATATGTCTTCTTTCCGAGCACTTTTTGGATATGATGCACTCTCTTTTTCTAACATGATGTTTGGAGATAGCGGGGCCCTAAGCACAAAGGATTGGGTTCAAGAGAGCCAAGAGATTCTCCGAGCTCTCAAGAACAACTTGCAAGTGGCTCAAAATCAGCAAAAGATGTATGCTGATCAGCACTGGGTGGAGAGACAATTTAAGGTAGGGGACATGGTCTACCTAAGCTTGCAGCCATCTAGACAATCTTCACCTAAGCAAAAGGGGGCAGAAAAACTTCGAGCCCCATTTTATGGGTCGTAGAAGGTGGTCAGGATGGTTGGAGAGGTGGCTTATGAGTTGGAGCTACCTTCAGAGAGTCAGATCCACAACGTGTTCCATATCTCATGCCTAAAAAAGGTGTTGGGGCAGCAGGTCACAACAGCGACTGAGTTGCCTCCCTTGGATGATGAAGGGCATTTGGTTTTGACACCAGAGTTCATATTGGAGACCCAGGAGAGGAGGTTGAGGAACATGGTGATTAGGGAGCATTTCGTCAAATCGAAGGATTTGTCGAAGGAGGATGCTATGTGGGATAGTGAACAAATTTTGCAGCATTCGGCTTTGCAATTGCTTGAGGACAAGCAACATCCGGGAGGGGAGGACTGTAATGTCCCTTCCTAATTATTTTCCTAAGGTGAGAGGAACAATTTTGTCATTTTTGGTCTAAGGCAATTTTTGGTGAAGAAAACTTAGGAAAAGTGGGTCGATGAGCATCTTAGTGGAATGTGGGGGGGCCACTTAACCATAAATAATACGCACCCCATGGTAAACAATTCAATTTTCCTAGGTGAGGTTGAAATTAGAGATGGGACACACATGAGACTCAAGGCCAGCAAGCATAAATAGGAGAAGAGAAGCATCATTTGGTGTTGTAGCTCTGATACCACTTGTTGTAGATCTAACCCAAGAATATTATAGCTCTGATACCACTTGTTGTAGCTCTGATACCACTTGTTGTAGATCTAACCCGGAAATATATGATAATAGAAATAACCCAAGAATAACAAGATAGAAATAGATAGAAATTCTTCTTTATTATCAAACCCTTAAGGTAGGCAACACCATACATTCACACCTTAAGGAAGGAGAACACTCCACAAGCCATATGCCTTGTTCATACAAGAATACTTCTCTTCATATCTCTCCATGTGGAGTCTCTAGCCTCTATATAGGCCTCATACATACAATACCATGCATCATTACCATGGTTTCCTCATACCATCAACTAATACCATGGGCCCCTTACATTATTATTAACTACTTGTGGTCCCTTACATGACATGGGTTAACCACCTTATTTATTACTATGGCCTATCCCATTATTACATTATTACCTTGGGTACCTCCCTCGGTACCCCATATTACCCCCCCCTAGGTATATAACATTTGGGGCTTTTTGACAATTTGAAAACTCATTGTTGCTATGGCTATTCAGCTGAGCCACAACGTGTTGCTTAGCACAACAGCTTCCCAAGGAGTGAAACTCACACTTTTTTCGATGGACCTCGAGTGCCACCCTAGGAAGGTTTTCAGTTTCATTTGGAGATCGGGAGAGACATATCCTACAGGGGATCATGTTGTTCTAGTTCGGCAAGGACGCAGTAGAGAAGACCACGCATTCTTGGAGGAGCAAATGTGTTGGGAATTGGGTGTGAAGTGTTGTCGGAGTGTCTCTTAACCAATTTCCAGCCCAAAGGAGTTAATCTTCAGCAGGAGAGAGAGCATAACATTCAGAACGATTTTTTGTGCTCAAAGTTTGCATCATCACCTACAGGACTACGTAGTCATTGGTGTGGGTTGTCCAGAGCGAGTCTTGGGCGGAGGATTGAGAAATTGGGTTGCTGGGATTTTGGTTAGAGGGCTTATTTGGAGGGGATTCCTAGCATTTTGGGAGCAGTAAATGACAGACTCAACTACAGGTGTAGATTTTTGGTTTTGGAGAAGGGCCAAGCTGTGGGAGGCCAAATTTGGAAGGTCAAAACTAGGGTAAACCCTTTTTGGGTTTTTTCGGGTTTTTGGCAAAGAGTCCACGCCTAATTTTACAGAATTTTCTGGACAGTTTTGAGGGGGCAAATCAAGGTTTGAAGTCAGACAACAATGCAGAAACATAGGGCCAGCACACTTTTCTAGAGAGCAACACTTCTACAACAATTGAGCACTTTGTGTTGATCACCTGAGGCTTGTAGCTTGCCTTGTGCAAGCCCAGGTGCACTCCTTCCATCTTCTATTGTACTCCAGCAATTATATTTAATAAAAATTGGCCAATTTGGTGTTCCAGGCAAAAATTTTGTTTATGTGTGTTTACTGAGTAAATTTTTGTGTTGAAATTATTGCATGTCTTTGTTATCACTGTAAATTTATATTAGGAACATTACAATGACCTAGTCGACATAAGCTTTGGAAATCCTCCTCATCTCACCGCAAGGCAATCCAAAAATTGGGGACATTACAGAGTGAGTATACCTCCAACAAGTTCAAGAATTTATGCAAGGTGGAAAGAATCAAAAAGGAGTTGACAGTGCCATTTAATCGACAATAGAATCGAGTGGCAGAGGAAAAATAGGGCCATCATCATGGCAGCCATGGCTATGATCCACGATTAGGATCTGCATGCAACACAGTTATGTATTTGCAGAACAGGAGTCCTCACAAAGTTTTAGAGGACAAGACTCCTAAGGAGGCTTTCACAAGAGTGAAATCGGAGGTGAGCCACCTTCGCATCTTCGATACCATTGGATAAGAGGATTAAGTTAGAGCCCTCAATAGAAAAGAGCATTTTTTCTAGATACAACAGAACTTCAAAGGCCTACAAGGTCTACATTCCAGCATAGAGGAAGACAATGGTCAATAAGGATGTCAGATTTGAGGAGGGTCGGACCTTTAGGAAGTCATATGGATTGAATCCAACAGTAGTAGAGGATAGGGAGCAAGAGGCTTTGAAGATAAAGAAGGGTCTAGCGACGTCGAAAGTAGGGACAAAATCTTTTGATCGGGAGGAAGAGCGAGATATTCCTTCGAGCTTTGTCAAGAGGAGGCCAATATGGGCCAAGTAGACTTTGAGGGATGTTGAGGAACATGTGGAACAGAAGTCCTCACAAAGTTTTATAGGACAAGACTCATAAGGAGGCTTTCACAAGAGTGAAATCAGAGGTGAGCCACCTTCACATTTTTGATAGTCCAATTTATGTCTACATACCATAGCATTGGAGAAGAGGATTAAGCTAGAGCCCTCAATAGAAAAGAGCATCTTTTCTAGATACAACAGAACTTCAAAGGCCTACAAGGTCTACATTCCAGCACAGAGGAAGACAATGGTCAACAAGGATGTCAGATTTGAGGAGGGTAGGACCTTTAGGAAGTCACATGGATTGAATCCAGCAGTGGTAGAGGATCGACAACAAGAGGCTCTGAAGACTGACGTGGGACTAGCAGTGTCGAAAGTAGGGACAAAATCTTTTGATTAAGAGGAAGAGCGAGATATTCCTTCGAGCTTTGTCAAGAGGAGGCCAATATGGGCCAAGTAGACTTTGAGGGATGTTGAGGAGCATGTGGACGCTCCTAGCAACACTTCTAGGGAGAGTAGACCATCAAGAAGATTTTCTAGCTACATGACCTTGATGAGTAGCATCATTGAGTCCAAGCTTTCCACTCTTGAGGAGGCAGTAGACCAACAAGTTTGGAGGGATACCATGGTGGAAAAGTACAACTCCATCATGAAGAATGATTTATGGGAGATTTTATCGAGGCCTGAGGGGAGATTAGTGGTCACTTCTCAAAGGATCTATTAGATCAAACATGCAACATGTGGCAGTGTCGAGAAGTATAAGGCAAGCTCCGTGACAAGAGGGTTCTCCCAGAAGGAGGGAGTAGACTATGAGGAGACTTTTGCTCCATTCACCAGATATGCATCTATTAGAGCGATTATTTCCATTACTTTCCAGATAGAGTAGAGGATACAATAGATGGATGTCAAGGATGCCTTCCTCAATGGGTAATTGAGGAAGAGATATATATTGAGAAGCCTCAGGGATTTGAAGCACATGGGAGGGAGTCCCATGTATGTAGGTTGAAGAAGCCATTGTACGGACATAAGTAGGCACCGCAAACATGTTACTCAAGGATTGATGGGTAGTTGCTTATCTTGGGCTTCACCAAGAGTGAGGTGAATTCCAACTTGCACTATGTACTTGTTGTAGTGATCCACTCATCTTGGTGCTCTATGTGGATGATCTCTTTTTGACGGGATCTTAGGGGCTCATAGAAATTTGTAAGGATGACATTGGTTTGTAGTTTGAAATGAAGGACAAAGGGATGATCCACTACTTTCTGCCATTGGAGGTGTGGCAACAGCCAAGAGAGATATTCCTTGGGCAAGGCAAGTATGCAATTCGTATCCTGAAGAGATTCAAAATGGAGGATTGCAGGCCTATGTTGACACCCATGATTACCAACTTGAGGAAGCTTAATGCTTCAAAGAGTGAGTTGGTGGATCCCACATTGTACAAGCAGTCAATAGGGTCTTTGATGTATCTTGTCAACACTAGACCAAATATTTGTTTTGTTGTGAACACACTCAACCAGCTCATGGTTTAGCCAAGGAGGGTTCATTAGGTGGTAGAAAAACATGTGTTCAGGTACTTGTGAGGTACAGTGGAGTATGGACTCAAGTATGTCAAAGTTGGTAGAGTGCAATTGCAAGGCTACACAAATTCATATTGGGTTGGGAGTGTAGTGTAAAGTAAGAGAACTTCAGGTTGTCGTTTCAAATTGCAATCAGCTATGATCTCGTGGTTTAGTAAGCAACACTCAATAGCACTTAGGTCAACAGAGGTCAAGTAACTGCTACGAGTTTGGCAAGTTGTGAAGCCAAACAGCTTCGCAAAATGCTCTCGAATTTATTTGGTCTTGAGGTGGAGCCCACATTGACTACTATGACAATCAAAGTTGCATCAAGCTTTCGGAAAATCTAGTGTTTCCTGACCGGTCCAAACCTAAGTCATTGTGTTCAAGTTCGTGTTTGAGTTCGAGGACTTTGAAATTTGAAAAAAGTTTGAGGACTTTGAAATTCGGAAAAAGTTTGAGGATGAAAATTTTTAGGATAAAATTCAACATTAAGTTCGACATATTATAAAATTTGAATATTAAAAATATATAATAAAATTTCATATTTTAAAAATATATTTAATAAAGATCAACCCATATTACAAAATTTAAAAATTTATATATAATAAAGTTAAACATCAAACATGTAGCTTATATCAAAGTTGGCATAGTGTTGGCGTAGCATACATGAGGAAACCAATAGAGGCCGCATATCGTGGGCCTATATCAGGAAGCCATAACTTGAGCTTGGCCATTGCCCCGGCCTAGTAATTGGCAATTCATCTCCATCTCGATCAGTATATGCATCTGGATGTGTTGTTGCTTAAACAATGTAGAAAGGAAAATAGCATTAAATGTGAAACTTAGAACTTGAATACAATGATTTGCAGAGTAGAAATTTTAGGGTTTTACCCCTTATTGCAAAAGAAATTAATTTATGGAACAAACTAAATCGAACCTCAACGAATTTGCTCGAATTCAGATCAAGTTCAATGATTTTCGAATTTCAAGGATAATGTTTGCTGAACCCGGTGACTTAGGTCCAAACACACAGAGATCGGGGACAGCTTCATTAGAGACAAGGTCCAAAGGGATGTTGTGAGGTTGCAGTACATATCCACAAATTAGCAGGTAGCAGATATTCTCACCAAGCCTCTAGTGAAGGGGAAGTTCATGTTCTACAAGGACAAGCTTCGAAAATCCTTTTACATAGGCTTGTATCTATCTACTAGCATGCAGGAGAAGAAGTCCTCTTTAGGTGGTTATTCAAGAGGAGCAACTAACATGATTTCTTTCCTAAGTCTAACTTAAGAAAAGAGCATTAATTTATTTATTTAATTAATGTTGGCTAATTGAACAAATTTCTAAGGATAAATATTTAATTATTTAACTGACTTGGATCTAATCTCAACAATTGATCCAAGTGGGTTAGGATTTAATTCTAGCCATCTCACCTTGGAGATTGAGGGTTACGGATTTTGCTCAATTTGAAATTATAAAGAGAACCTATGGGAGAGGATAACGACACACATCTGCATTGTTGAGGAAGTTATTTTATCATGAGTAAGAAGCTCCAATTACTAAGGAGAAAGAGGAAAAGTGTGCAGCAGTTTTTGATAGGAGAATTTAATACGACCAAGATTTTTGAAGAGGGCTGAGATTTGGAGGAAACAGAGGTTGAGTTTGAGGAGCAAACCAAGACAGTGAGAAGAGAACGAAAATTCCAACCAGTACCACACGAGGAAGGGAGCCGGAATTTTCCCAGGGTGCAGCTGTATAGGTGGAGGCCATGAAATTTCCAGGGCTAATTTATCTTCCTGAGAAGCCATTTTCAGGGTGCGCAATTTCTTCCTTGGGAAGAAAATCCTAAGGCCTTTCCCAGGTTGTAATATTGCTATATTTTCTGTGTAATTTCTCTGTGGGTCTAGGCCCTAAATTTTCCAGATTTCAATATAAAGTGAAGGAAGAATTATTGGGCTAAATTTCTGTTGTCTTGTGGTAATTTGCTTTTTATTTTTTCCTCGGCAAATTTACTGTTGAAAGTTGAGAACACCAGTGTGTTTATTTCAGCAGTTTGAGAATATATTGTTTTCTACATAATAAAATTGTGAAAAAAATATCAGATCTGGTGTTAAATGTTCAACACTAAGTAAAGATTAATTAATCAATCCAACTAATCTTTTAGGTACTAGTAAAACATAACAATTCACCTAGTTGACTGTAGGGGTTGTCACTTGTTTCTACACGTGACACTGGACAGATATATTCAACAACAGTGAAGAGGAAACGCTGAGCATTAAAAATGCATTTTTTTAGTTATAATAGTTATTTAACACAAATTTATTCTTTGTGGCCCTCATGCAAGAAAGCTTATTGATGGTAGAATATTTTATTTTACGCTAGCTTTATTAAAAAACTGAAGATCATTTTTTGTCTTCAATTTCCAATGTGTAAGTATGAATTTGTCAGAGTAACGCAAAGATGAACAACTTTCAAAGAGATTATCGCTCTCTCTTTCATTCTCACACTGTATTGTAACATGTAAGACCTGGGACATTACAAATTCAACAAATGTTGTAAAAATTAGGTGAACAAATTCTTGCAACCTTAGTTATATGAAACATGTAATCGTCATGTTAAAGAATTGAAGCCATAAAGTATGATTCATGCATCCACTGTAATTCCCTCATTGAGATCCATAATGCTCTATCAGTAGATATGTTTATTTTATAATGGATTAAGGAGCATTTTTACAGGATATATTGCAAGGAAGATAAATGAAATCAAATTATACTTATGTCCCCAAATGACCAAAATAAAATAGGTCAATGGGGCTGGAAAGTACAACCTGCCAAAATGAGCGATAGGAGAGTGCAGAAGGTATCTCCAATGAATAGCAAAGAGAAACTCAAGCTAAAAGAACAAGGAGAAGGCCCCACATAACATTGGGATCCAGGTATACATACAATCTCAAAGTAGTAGATTCTGAAGAAATCAAAGGATTCTACAAAACATTAAAAAAATTATATAATTCAAAGTTATTCACTAGATATCGACAGATGGCACAAACATCAGCACCAATTAACTGAGAGCACAATGAAAAAATACTAGTGTCAAACCCCTTCACTGGAGAAATAGTCTAAGCAGAGCTAAAGAAACTGACTAGACTTTACATGGTTGCTCTTCATTCTCCCTATAACTCTGACTAAACTGCAGTCATCTTCAAGGTATCCGAGACACTGATAACCAAGTTGAAAATGCACTAAAAGATCTGCCACTGCATGAAAGGACAAACATACCTTCAACATCAGCATTTGATGCCTCTGCAGTAAGCTGCTCAATAATACGAGGTACTACATCTGCCCTTGTCACCCCTCCTGCTGCATCCAGGTCAGCCAGAGCATCCCAATTAGGTGTGGGTATTCCACCACCAGGACTTAAACCCTGAGCACCATTATCTGATAAAGTCCTGGTTAAATAGTAGTAAATATAGCGCAAAACACTTCTGTCTTCACATTGTTGATGAAGCTGCATATTTACAGAAGTAGCACCCATCATCAGAGCAGAAACATATAAATACCATGTCTACTGTAAGACTTTTACTATCCAAATGAACATCTGGCATCACGTTTTATGCATATGACATCAGAAAGATTTTAAAAAAGAAAGCTCGTGAAGAAAATATCATGAAGAATGCAAGGAACTTTCACATCACACAGACACATGCAAATTGAAAACAAAAACTCAAATTAATCTTGTGGGCAATACACATTACACAAGCAAATGTTCAGGAATATGCAAACAGAATAAATAGTGAACAGTTACCTACCATCAGTAGAGATGGAGCCAATGAAGGATCAACTGAATTATACACAGCAAGTTTGGGAAATACTTGATGTACTAGCTGCTTCTGGGAGCTTTTCTGTAAGAATATTGCAAGAATGTTAAATACTGTCCATGAAAGACTAAAAGGCCAAGAATAAATTACAGATCAAGATATAAAACAAGGGAAACTGCAAACACCAACCTGATCAGCTGTTGCAGCAAGTTCATGAATACTCCTTGCAAGTTGGGAATAAGATAAAGGCTGAAATTGATAGTGTGCAACCAATTTTAGAAATGATTCATCAAATTCAACTGACATCTAACCCAGAGAAATCACATTCCCAGTCCCCAAGTCAAAATGTTCATGACAAAAGTAATTACTAAGAGACATTAACCTGTACATCACACAGTCTTATATTACTTGTCCATATGATGGTGAAATTTATATCGTGCATGTACTATAATGATAAACAAACCAATCTTGATCATCTATGCTAATAGTATCTATCTGGATTCTCCATTTCTGTCATTCAATCTAAAAAGTTATTTTCTGTGAACTGAATTTGAAGAAAAATGTTTGACTGCATTACTAAAACACGAAATTGTCTAGAATACTGCATGTAGATCCAAGAAAAAACCCTCTTTTATAGGACGGGATTTGGTCAGAAATGGGGTTAGAACAGGTCAACTTGGACAGAACTTATTCAAATTCACCTTAGAACTGTGTCTGGCTAATCCTCAAGACACCAGAAAAATTAAAAACTGCTCTGGACATTAAGAAAGGCATAGAATGACCCTAAGTCACATGGTTCGGGTTCGAGTTCAGGTTCAACAATGATTAGGTTCGGCTTGAGTTCGAATTTTTTGATAAGGTTCGGATGAGTTTCGCCATTAGGTCCGTCCATATACATTTTCTATATATATTGAATTTAAAATGAGATATAGGATAAAATAGTAAGAAATCAACATCAACAAACATTAAAATAAATCAAAAAAAAAAAAAAAAAAAATGCTATCACGGACATAAAAACTGCGAGGATAGATTACAAGATTGAGTTGTGACCTGAGGTTATGAGTTTTGATCTATGGACTTGATCAATGGCTATGAGGTTCGATGAGGGTTGCCAAACCTCAAAAAAAAATTAAGGTTCTCAAATTCAAATCTCAAGGTTGAAGTCCGACGAACCTTGTGACATAGGAATGACTAGCCAGAAAATACCTCCAACAAGGTAATAACAGTTAGCACCAGGTAAAAGGGTGGAGGAAAGGAGTCAAACCAGCTGAGTTTGTTATACTGAAATCCGATCAGTTCCTCAATGGCATGGCATTGCATTTGAGAAAGGAAACATGTTTAGCCTTATAGGGTATAAAAGGACACCTGGTTTCTATATGACAACCTTCTTACATCTATCCTGATTCCTGATATTGTGAGACTTGATTTTCAATTGACCTTTTGGCTCAAAGTAGCTCAATGTCCTTGCAAGGAAATCTCTATGCCCATGCCTTTGACATTTTTAGCCCCAAAACGATACACATATGGGTGTCACCTAACTTCCTAAGTACCTAAAGAGACCCTATTTCAGCCTTTCTCTCATCACTGTTGAGAATAGTGGACACCAGAAGTCGTTCAACCTTATTTTGCTTTGCAGTAGAGCTATTTCTCCAGCGGACTTTACCCTCAGGCCTCCAGAACCAGGTTTGAAGGATTCCAGCTCGAATTTTGCTTGTAAATGGAGCATCCGATAACCATATTTTTTGTATGTTTTAATTGCTGAAGATGTTCACTTATGATGCTTGTCAGATCTCTTCTCCAATGTTCAATTTTACAATGTTGTGTTGGAATAGTTCTGAGTAGTTCCAAGACCACATTGTGATGTCAGTGTGAATATACAATGTTTTCAATTTCAACATTTCAGCTATATTATATGATGAATGCATGGGACTTCACAGCCGAAACAGATTTATTACAATAAATATAAGGTTCATCTATTTGAAACTTCGTCAATACTACAATTTTCTATGGGTCGACAATATGGGGCCCAAACTTGAGCCAGCAAGTGTGGTTGCAGGTGGAGATGCTCTTTGTTCTCATTTTATCCAGGTTCATTATGAGTGACCAGACGATTACATTTAGCATTATTCTTGCAGAGTTTAAGGTGCCACCATTGCCTGTGAGTACCCTTCTGGACATCATAACTTTCCTTCACTGCATTAGGGGTATAGCCAAGGCCCAATACACAAAAAGCGACAAATACACCTATAATGTCCTCCAAGCCTCCATGTCTGCTGCCTTCAAAGTAAATCATTGTAATTGGTATGATTAGGTGAGCACTAACTTGCATTCACAACAAAATAAATAGATCCCCTCCCACCCAAATCTTTATTGATGTTTCTGGGATATGGCTCAGAGATAAATATAAAAATCCAACATAAGATGTAACAGTGTTACATTCAGGCTGCCCAGATCTTGTTAAGTCCCTATAAGACCAGTGTATCCCCCTTATTGTTATTGTTGGTTCCCTGTTGTTATTATTGTGCACATGTATCCCCCTTATCGCTATTGTTAGTGTAGCTCCCTATTGTTATTATTGTGCACATGTATCCCCAATGTTGTTATTGTTGTGTCCCATAGAAGCCCACTATTTTTATTGTTGTGCCCTTACATTATTGTCGTTATGTAGGCTCTGATTACATTGTGACCCCTTAAACTCCTATAGATACCAAGGAGGTTTTATCATTTGTATCATCCAAGAATTGTTCATTTATATAATGTAAAAGAGGTTTCCCCCTGGAAAAGGATAATTTTTAAGTTGTTGATCTATCTTTTCTTCTGTTTTGTTAGTTGGTTGAATAACATTTGGAATCAGAGCTTTGGATTCTAGGGCTTCGCTGCTTCAAACAAGTCATCTTGGAGTCGAAATCTTGGTGAAATTCGTGTAGGAATTTCAGATCTTGGTTCGCTATATTTTCTGAGATATGGTCCAAAGTTAGAGTTTTCGCAAGCTCCAAAATTCAATCTCAAACAAGTGACCTAGGGAAATCAACATAAATTTCTCTCTGAGCATCAAATTTGAATTTCATAAAAAGTGACTGAAAGTGCGCGGACTATAGTTTTTCATGTATCTTTTTCAGCGCCGAAGGTTGAAACAGTGACATGTGGCATTCCGTACAAGTTCACTCTACTGAACCAGTCTATAATCAAGTCATCGTGGGAGACTGGGCATAACTCTTTCTTGAAGAACCTAATCTCAGTCTAACTCATGGGGTTGAAAAGAAAACTTAGAAGGCTACCACACAACGAAATTTTAGACCTTGGAGATCCAAAATGACAGATATACAACAATTTCAATATCAAACTCCTAAAAAGCAAGAAAAAGGTGTGTATTTTGTTTAAATTTTGCATAACTTTTGTTTGAAAAATCCGTTTGAAGTCATTTAAAGGGCATAGTGAAGCATAGATATCATTGTTTGATTCCAAAATGCCTCGAAACAAAAGAAATGGACACACCTAATAAGCAACCAAAAATCTCTTCTATGACGCATGAAGAAGAGGAAGAAATGCAACTTGATATATCAAAATTACAAGATCAAGTGCAACAAATTTCGCTCTCACGAAGAGTAACCAAAAATTAATTGGAAGCTATGATGGATGTTAACATGGAATGTTTAGAATCAAAAATAAAAAGGGACATGGAAGGCTTGAAGTATGGTTTAAAAACAAAAATGGAAAGGTTGAAGGATGGTTTAAAAGCATAAATGGAAGGCTTGACAAAGTTGCTACAAGAAATGTCTCCTAATGGTGACAAGGTGTTCCATGAAACTCATGATGAGAACAAAAAGAATGTTAATCATGATTTTAAAGACTCTAATTTTGGGTTGAAAATCAACCACAATCCAAAGATCGATATGAGGAGGTTTGAGGGCAAGGATCTGGTAACATGGATACTACAGATGGAGCAATATTTCGATCTGCATGATGTCCAACCGTCACAAAAGGTATGTATTGCATCTTTATATTTAGAACCCAATCAGTTTGTATGGTATCGATGGCTTTGTTCTCATAAACTACTTGTTACTTGATCAATTTTTACGGAGAAAATGATAGCACATTATAAGGATACAAAGAGCAACTCCTTCTTTAGCCAATTGATAAATCTCAAACAAAAGGGTTCAATGGCGAAGCACATTGAGGATTTCCATAAACTGAATATCACGGTAACTAATATTCGAGAGGAGCATAGGATTGATGTCTTTATAGGGACTTTAAAAGATAACACCCAACATGAGGCTCGCCTTGGGAACCTGATTCATTGGAGAAGGCATTTAGGATGGCAAGAAAAGTTGAAAGAAAAATTATGGCAACAAGGAAGTCTACCCTCATATCTATAAAGACAGAAGTGTTGTTGCTCCTAGTCTTCCACAACCTACAAGGTTGACACCACAACAATTGGAGGGAAAAAGAATGAAAGAGATTTGTTATAGTTGTGATAACAAATACACTAAAGGTCATAAGTGTGCTAAGAAGAAATTATTTTACATAGATTGTGAAAAGGAACAAGAAACGTCAAAAGAAGAGGATATACACCAAAACCCAACCTTAGAGAAAGAAGAAATGAATCTTACCATATCTTGTAATGCATTAGCAGAAATTACTACTTCTCAAACTCTCAAAATAGAATGATATATCAAGAAAAAAAAAGGTAATAGTGTTGATTGATTCGGGTGGTACCCATAATTTTATTCACTGTAAGATAGCCAAGGAATTGAACTGCTTTCTATATCCATTACCAGAGTGTCAAGAGATGGTTGCAAATGGAGGAACTATAAATTGCTCTGAAAAGTGTCATAATATCAAGCTAACCATGGGGGAATATGTATTGAATAGTCCAATGTTTTCCATTCTAATGGGTGGTGTTGATGTTGTACTAAGAGTCCAGTGGTTACAATCTTTAGGGACAATAGGTTTTAATTTTCAAAAACTTTTCTTGAAAAAAATTGGGAAGGAAAAGAAGCTGAATTAAGGGGTATCACAGGGAAACCAGGAAAAATAATCAACTCTAATGGCATGACAAAGTTTCTAAAGAAAGAACAACGATGTGTGATTGCACAATTATGCTCACTAGCGGTTCAAACATCTAAATAATCTATTTCTCCAGATCTCCAAAATGTCTTCGACAATCATTCCAAGATATTTGAGACTTCCAAAGGCCTCCCACCTATTCGTGATCATGATAATGCTATTCATTTGATTCCAATAAGTGTTCCTCCAAACATCAGACCTTACAGATATCTCTATATGCCCAAAAGAGTGAAATTGAACATATGGTTGCAAAAATGCTAGAGGTCAATATAATTCAACCTAGTCAAAGTTCTTTCTCTGCTCTAGTAGTATTGGTGCATAAGAAGGATGGATCATGGTGTATGTGTCTGGATTATAGGGAGCTCAACAAGCTCACTGTTAAAGACAAATTTCCCATTCCTATCATTGATGAATTGTTGGATGAATTACATGGAGCTATTTACTTCACCAAGTTGGATCTTCGTTCAAGATATCATCAAATTAGAATGAAGACTGAAAACATTCCGAAAACAACATTCAGAACTCATGACGGTCATTATGAATTTTTGGTCATGCCTTTTGGCCTTACTAATGCACCTTTCATATTTCAAGGTTTGATAAATTCCATTTTCAAACCCTTCCATAGAAAATTTGTGTTAGTATTTTTTTATGATATACTAATCTACATCAAGTCTTGGAAGGATCATGTTCAACATGTTGACAGGGAGCTCAAACTATTGGAGGAGAAACAATTATATGCAAAAACCTCCAAATGTTTCTTTGGAGTACAAGAGGTGGAATATTTGGGTCATATTATATCTATCTCATGAAGGTGTTAAGGTAGGTCCTAACAAAATTAAAGCCATTAAAGAATGGAAATCACCACAACCATAAAGCATCTTCGAGGATTTCTCGGGTTGACAAGGTATTATCACAAGTTTGTTAAAATTATGGTAGAATGGCAACACCTCTAACAACATTACTAAAGAAAGTTGCATTTTCTTGGACTCCAAAAGCAACTAAGGCCTTTGAACATCTTAAAGAGGCAATGTGCCAAGCATCAATCTTAGCTACGCCAAACTTCACAAAAAACTTTAATGTGGAATATGATGCCTCAGGAAATAGAATTGTTGTTGTTTTAATGCAAGAAGGAAGACCCATTACTTTCAAAAGTTATCCAATCAAAGGAAAGTATTTACACGAGCCTATTTATGAGAAGGAAATGTTAGCAATACTACATGCACTAAAGTAATGGCGACCTTACTTAATGGGAAGACACTTCAAAATAAAAACAGATCATGATAGTCTCAATTACTTTTTGGAAACAAAATTATCTTCAGAAGGGCAGCAAAAATGTCTCACAAAGATGTTGGGTTATGACTTTGAAATCATCTACAAAAAAGGGGAGCAAAATGTTGTCACAAATGCACTTTCAAGAAAGGATGAGGATGTGGAAGCATTGCTTTGTGCCATTTCTATTATCCAACCTGATTGGATAACCGAAGCAAGGGATGAATGGAAGAATGATGAAGAAGTGTGAACACTTGTTCAAAAGTTGCAGCAAGATCCCAGTACATTTGATACATTTAGCTGGAAAAATGATTCATTATGGTACAAAGATCACTTATATCTTTGTAAGAATTCCAAACTCAAGCAACAGATTCTTTTGGAATTACACACCTCCCCTTTAAGAGGGCACTCAAGATTTTTAAAAACTTACCACAGGGTCAAGAAGGAGTTTTTTGGGGATGGCATTAAATCTAATATTCAGAAGATTGTGGAAGAATGTTTGGTTTGCCAACAAAACAAAGTTGACACAATTAAGACCCCGAGTCTATTACAACCTGTAGCCATTCCAAGTCTACGTTGGGAGGAGGTCTCCATGGATTTTATCACAGGTTTACCCAAGTCTAAAGGAAAGAGTGTCATTATGGTGGCAGTTGATAGACTTACTAAGAAAGCACACTTTTGTGCATTATCTCATCCTTTTAAAGCCAGTACAGTTGCTACTACATTCATAAAAAACAATTCAAAAGCTACATGGAAACCCAAAAATTATTGTAAGTGAAAGAGATCCCATTTTCACTATAAATTTTTGGAAAAAATTATTTTCTTGTCTTGGTACTCAATTAGCTCATAGCTCATCTTATCATCCTCAATCTGACGGGCAAACTGAGATAGTAAACAAATGTTTGGAAGGATATCTTCATTGCTTCGTATCTAATAAACAAACACAATGGGTCAAGTGGTTACCTCTATCTGAATGGTGGTATAACACTTCCTTCCATACTGCAGCAAAAATGACCCAATTTATAGCACTTTATGGATATCATCCATCGTCCATCGTGCTGTAACATGATCAGTTTTGATAATTTAAATTTGTTGATATAATAGGTTTTAGTAGTTTAGAAATAATAAATGGTTCTGCAAGAGTAAATGCGCCCTCAAAATGTAAATTTAAGTTTCATTCGCTGATTGATTTAGTTAATCATGCATTTAAACATGATTAAATGATGTAATAAAGTAAATTCAAACATGGTTTACAAACCGCTGAGAACGAATTTTCAAAAACTGAAAGAGGTTTTTGTTGATAACATCCTCATGTACAAACACCTCTCTCAGTTTTGTAACAGCTATTATGGATTGGGAGATGCAAATGCATCTTTGAAGGAATGTTTTGCAGAAATTTCCTGTTTTAGTCACCTTTTTGCAGAGGATAGTGTGACTAAACAAAGATGAATATTTGGAAACAAGAAGAGGTTTTGGTTCATAAGATTCCAGAATACAAAAGCCTATCTCACTTTTCACACAGGTGTCAGGGGTTGGTAGATACACTCTCATCATGTTTAGCCTATTTTTCCGACTGTGCAATGTCCTGTTTAAGCCACCTTTTTGCAGAAACTATTGTGGATAATCAGAGATGATTCTTGAAAAACTAAAGGAGGTTTGTGTTCCTAAGATACTAAAGTACAATAACCTACTTCATATTTTACTCAGCTATTACATAATCAGAGACACAAGTACATCTTCATAGCCTATTTTTCGGACTGTGTAAATTCCTTTTTAGAAATCATTTTGCAGAAAGTATTGTGAACAGCTGGAGCCGAATTTTTGGAAACTGAGAGAGGTTTATCTCAACAACATATTCATCTACAATAACCTCTCTCAATGTTTACAGAACTATCTCGGATTGAGATATACAAAGGCATGACTGAACCCTATTTTGCAGGGTTTTGAGAGGAAAATGCTCAAAGACAGTTAGGCCATCTCATCAACTAAGAGTTGCAATTCAGTTCGAATTTCTCTTTTTTGTAAACAGCAATGCATAATGATAGTGACAAGTAGATACATTAGTTTTTAATGTTCTATATTTTAGTTCTATTTGTGTAAAACAGTTTAAGATATTTGTAAACAAATCTTGATATTTTTTCAAGATATTTTAGTTTAGAATTTGTATAAATACTTCATCAATTGAAGTAATTGGGGTTGGCATTTGATGCCAAGACTCTTCACTCTAATAAAGCTTCTGTTGTAGTTTTTCTAATGAAAGCCTTACGACTCTAGTTTTGACAGAATTTTGTGCTTCGAGTATGTTTTTCTAGTTTTTCAAAAAGAGATTTGTTTATTGGACTGTTTGTTCATCATAACTCCTCTTTAACTTGTTTTGTTTTGTGCTTTCTGACAACCATTAAAAGAGATTAGCTTATTGGGCTATTTGTTTGAAATAGCTCATCTTAGAATTGGTTTCAGTCTGGCCATTATGTTTCCCTTTAAATTTGTTTTGTTGGGTTGTAGAAATTTTTTACACGCATCCAAATCTTCCTAGTGGTCAAGTAATCAGTCTCGCTACTCAATTATTAGGAATATCCTTACATTCTTCTGCCAAACTCTTATACAAATCAAGTCGTTATGTCAAGATGGAAGCTGACACTTTCAAAAGGAACCCTGTGAGAGAGCCTTTAAATCATGAGTAGGGATTATCATCGATAGCCAACCACCCCCAATTAAAACCATAAATCTGGCCATTATGCTTCAAAGGTTGTTGTTCGGTGACAGATGAACAACATTAAACAAAGCCTCATAACAACCAAGGGAGCCCCCTCTAGTTCAAGGGCCAGCTTGAACCTAAAGGCTGGTTGAGTTGGTTTCCTGACGTAGTTTTTGCAGCCAAGGACTGCCTACGAGAAACAGGTACAACACATCACACATCTTTAAGAGAAAATTCTAAGGTTCAAGCAATGGAAGATCACATCGAGCACCAACAACAAGTTCTCCAACTCTTAAAGGATAACTTCTCTCTGGTGCAGAATCGAATGAACCAACAGGGAAATCAACATCGCAATGAAAGAAGTTTGGATGTAGGTGACTGGGTATTTTTACGACTACAACCATACAAGAAAATGTCCCCCAAGCAAGCTAAGAAGGATAATAAATTATCACCCAAGTACTATGGTCCTTACAAGGTGTTGCAAAAGATTGGTACTATGGCATACAAATTGGAGTTGCCTGCATCTTCCAGTACACCCAATTTTCCATGTTTCAGCTTAAAGAAGGTTATCAGTGACAAGCTCACAGTGCAAACAATGTTGTCAGAACTTGACAAAGAGAGAAAAATCATATTTGAACCTGAAGCAGTCATGGAAACAAGAACCCGACAGCTACAGAATAGATTAATTTCAAAGTATCTCATTAAGTGGAAGAACTTACATGCTGAAAATTCCACATGGGAGCATAAAAATTTTATAGAGAAGTATCCGAAACTACTCAAGCGTTTTGGAAAACACTTTTTTGAAGGAGAGGGACATGTTAGGTCCCTATAATACTAGTGTATGTATCCCCCCTATTGTTAGTGTAACCCCCTATTGTTATTATTGTGCCCATGTATCCCCAAGTTGTTATTGTTGTGTCCCATAGAAGCCTGCTATTGTTATTGTTGTGTCTTTACATTATTGTTGTTACGTAAGCTCTAATTATATTGTGACTCCTTAGACTCCTCTATATACCAAGGAGGTCTTATCATTTGTATCATCCAAGAATTGTTCATTTATGTAATGTAAAGGAGGTTTCCCCCTCGAAGAGGATAAGTTTTAAGTCGTTGATCTATCTTTTCTTTTGTTTTGTGAGATGGTTGCATAACAGATCTCTCATAATCAACCCCTTTCCCTTAAGTTCCACCAAGATTGGTTTGCATCAAGAGTGTTCAGACCAGCTCCTACATAAGGCAACAAATTTTATTGAGTTTCTAACATGCAAATTATGCTCCCTAAAACTTGAAACGGAGGACCTCTTTATCTACTTATTTTTTCAGTGAGGACACTCTTTACCGGAACAAACATCTAGCACCTGAATGCTGCAGCTTAGCTTTTAGAGATAGGGATCAACTAATTACTGCATTTTTCAATCCTACCTACCAAAGCCCAGGTAGGAAGCATCATTTTGATCGCAATGAAAGAACACCAAGGTCAGTAAACAATGCACTATTCATCACGTAACTCCTAGGTCCAAGAAAACTTGTGCGTGTAGACAACACCAGCAGGAAGTCTTATGACAAAGGGTACAGATCACTACTTTTTAAACCAACATATCACCAATTTCCTTCTCCATCTTCAGATTTGGACATGAGTCCAGCAACTCTCCAATCTCACCTCCCAGACCTTGAACAGAACCCAAAAGGAGCAGAATGACCAACCTTTCAGCTTGAAGTTTCCACCTCATAAATTGAGATGATACAAAACTTCTTTACATTCTATTGATATGTGTTGTGCCCTCTTTCCCAAGAAGTCTCCCTTCTCTATCTTTTCAAACTTTAAGACCTTAATATTTCTATGCAGTTGAATTTGCACTAATACTTTTCCTCCAACAGATTAGTCTGTGGTCTTAAATTCTGAAATAGACATGATTCTGTTTTTGCAGTACAATTACCCAGATTTGGCTATTGTGGACATTAAAATAATCCTTATTTATATTATATCATTGATTCTAAATTTCTATCATCAAGTACATATATCACTCATACCCTAAATCAAATGCCTCTTCTTCAACTCCAGGAATTCAGCCTCTGTGTCCAGCTCCAGCACACCTTGGCATCTTTATCCTTGTCAAGGTTTTTGCTTTTTGCTACTAAATTTATTTATTCTATGCTATTGATTGGCTAGTAACTTAGCCCCTCTTCTGTTTTATGATTTCTTCTTTTGATAGAATAGGATAGGAGATGCTTTTGCACTCCCACTCTCTTGTATTTGTGCTGGATGTTCTTTTGATGCCCATTGACCTAATTTTGCAGTCATTCATTGGATAGTAATAAATTTATCTTGTCTTAGGGGGATGGGCAACATTTATGCCAGGAATGTAACATTGGCAGACCATAATGGATATTTTTAGATTCACAATGCTGGTGTTATCTTTCTTCTTTTCATGCCTCAGCAATTGATCAACCATAGTTGGACTAATCCAGGTGGATGTTGGTGGCCACCCACCTATCGCATTTGGACCCTCACAACTATCTCTTTCAGTGTTTTCAGTGTCCTAAATTGTAGCACAGTTTACTATTTTTAGCAGTTTTTCGGCTCCATAACGATCTCTGTTTGACGTGTACAATAGCTCATTAGAAAGATCTATCCGAGCACTACCACTTTGGGAAGGGCAACATCGGTCCATGGACCCATGTTGTCCCCAGATTTCCCAAAAAACGTCATTTAGGGCCTCAAAACGGCTCCGGAAGTTCAGGACCCGAAAAACTGCTAAAAATAGTAAACTGTGCTACAATTTAGGAAACTGAAAAGACTGAAAGAGATAGTTGTGGGGGTGCAAATGGGATAGGCGGGTGGCCACCAACATCCACCTGGATCATGGACGAATGCAGCTCTAAAAAATCCATGTGATCTAGTATGGGATTGATTGTGAAACTAAAAGAATCTAATTAATAGCAATGAGATAAATGTTGTCTAAAATGGAATCTCCATGATAACCAGAATATAGATCTAGAAGCTTCAAGTTAAATACTAGATTTATAAATGTTAATAATTGGGGGTATATTGATAATTGTTGATGATTTCAAATCATAAGTACCATAATCAACTTGGTCAAGCAGACCAGGTATCCTGACAACATCACCAAACTAGTCAAGACAAGGTCAACAGAGGTGGACGACTAGGCCAGTTTATTGGATTGATCAACATTGCGGTTGACATAATCGACCCAATGTCGGCTGTAACAGATTGATGGTGACAAGTCAATCTGTGCTGATCAACAACCACCCTTGGCCTCTATAAATGATGTTGAGATATATTCCCAGAGGCAAATTTTTGGGTTATGCGTACAGTCTGCAGCAGTAACTATATTCCACAGCCATAATCATGTATTGTATCTATATCTGTTAATGCGCATGAATGGAAATTTCAAAAGGTACACCATTATACTCTAAATCTATCTGTGTATGAATCTGCAATGGCTTTGTGCTTCGTTAATACTGTCAATTTAGATTGTGTTTAACACTATGAATCCTTTACCTACTTTCTCTAGCCCAGCTTTGTAAAGAGTCAAGATTTGGGTTAATATTAAGAAAAGGCTCTTCTTTGACTCTCCTAACCACTCTCTCATTTACCCAATGTCATGCACATAGCTCAGGACAGCTAATATTCATGTAGTCCTTTGAGGGAAATAAAGAAAAGCCTTCCTTTCATGTAGCTCAGGGTGGGCTGGGTGCCTTTGCTATGCTCTTTTAGGTAACCTTCTAGTTCTACTGAATAAATCAAACAGGCCTCTATCTCTATCAAATAAATCAAACCAGCTTCTAGCTCGACCAAATAAATTAGAATGAAACAAAAGGTTTTGACAGATCTTGGATTGTAACTTGGTATTCCATCATTGTTTTTAAAAAGGAATCAACCCCGAAAATTTGGCAAGGAGCATATAATGGACAAACGGAGTGATTGGGGAGGGTGTACAACCAAGGAGAATGTTGGCACAAGAGATGACCATAAAGGCTCAGGTACAGATTTGCAGCTAAAAGGCCCTTCTTTCTTTATTGATTGTGAATTATAAGTGAGCTACACAGACACAGCCAACTCCCCCATCCAATTTATAGAACATCTGGTTGGTGAAGAAAGAGTGTTCTCCTGTCTAGAACTAACTTGAGCAGCCAGCCTATTCTGTTATCATTGAAATGCATTTTTCAGTCAATATATACTGTGTATAGCCTATCTGAAATCCAATGTTGAACTTAGTGTGGGAGCGGCTTAACAGAACCTCTCCTCATGAGTGGGGGGGCCTAATCTTTTATGTCAAATAAGGACACAAGGGTGTGTACAGCAATACATGGACAGCAGCCAGAAGTACTTCTTGCAATTTTTAATTGTACAAGCAAGAGTACAGTACGAGGTAAAAGTGCAGCAAACCAGGCAATCTCAGGTGCAACTTGATCCCGTGCAGCGGAAGCAGCTATAGGTATGGCAAGGATAGGAATCATTTCAACATGCAAAGCAGGTGCGGGTTCAGCAGATACAGGTACAATGGTCACAGCAAGTGCAAGTTCAGCTAGTATAGCCTCTTTAACAGTGGGTGGAGCGACAACAATAAACCATACAGCTGCTGGGCTGTTTTCCAATTTACCAGGTAGGCTGCAATGGGTTTGAAGTGCAAAGTTTTTTTTTCCAAAACAAAATCTAAGGTTTTATTGAGAGTAGAGACAATGCCTAAGGAGGAGAGGTAACCCCAAGGAACCAAATCCTCTGGAGTACATCACCTTAAAACAGTTCTACAAGTGATGGCACTGTGAAAGCAGTGGTGAGGTCTTTGAATGCTAGATTCTCGGGTACCCCAATACCCAGTGCTCTGATGGCCAACGAGGAGTGGCATCCCCTTCCATAAACGAGGATTATTGTGGCCAAAGAGGATATGCTTTTGGTGAGTCTTAACCAAGACACTGAGGAGTTTCATACTGTGCTTGTTGATGAGCAGCTGAAGATTGAGGGTGTGACCTTTATCCCATATTTAGTGCCCGTTCCTTCACCTGAGGTTCCAGCTTAGGCTACTATGGGTGCAGAAATGAGGTCAATAGGCATCCTGTGTCTGAGTAGCCTACTGTGGAGTCCCAGGGTGAGGGGTTTGACGCCCCCCCTCAGAGTTTAGTTAATACCAGTTCCAAGTCATAGCTGGACCTGTAGAATTTCATTTTTTTCCTTGCAGATAAAAAAGAATATTTTGAGGGATGCATACACTTGGAAGCCAGGGGAGCGATTCTTTTCTTCTTGCAGGATGCCAGAAGAGGATGTATTTAACTGTTGGTAACCCGGTGTTGCTGAACTGGGAGGCCAAAAGGATATCTCGCAAATATAATTTGTGGAAATTTCTCGAAATTCAAAATTCGATCAAAATTAGCCCTGTGAATTTTCAGCCTTGAGGCCAATGTAAACAAAGTACAAAAGGCAGCAGAAAGAGTACAATGTTTCACCTCCAAACAGCCCAAACTTCCCAGCAATTCAAGGAGAAAAGATACCAAACCAAAGAGATAAGTTTCAGCCCTTTTAGAGCAATTTATCAACCAATAACTAGATTTGAAAATACTCTTTTACAGCACTAATTACTAATAGCATCAGTATGACAGCAGTTAAATCAGCCCCTTATATTCTTCACTTAAGATGTAAAATCACTTCACAATTGTCCTTTTACTTATGTCAAATCAACAAGACATATAGCTGAAAATCAAATCTTAAAATTACACAAGTTTTGGACAGCTTAAAACTTCATTCATATTCTCAAGATGAAGTTTCTGTACATACCATAGCCTTCTCTCAAAGCCAGGGCAAACCCCGACTAGTGAAAATCAACAAAACCCTAGCAACCAAGAATGACTCCAATACATCCTCCAAGGCAAGATGTACTCTCCACTTCTTCACAATTCTACCCTAGGGTTTTCTCACACCCAATCTCCAATCTCCAAGGGCTAAACCCTGGTCGCCAACCCTAGACTTCCAAAATGCTCCAAGATATTCCAAGAATACCAAGAAAACCTAGCAACGAGAAAGAGAGCAAGCACATGTGAAGCCTCTAGAGAAGGCGAGTGGCTAATGCACACTCTTTTCTAGGTCACGTCTCATCAAAAGAGTGAATGCAAGTGAGTGAATGAACATATATGAATGGAAAGACTCTCTCCTTCCTCTATTTATATGAGTGGTAAGGGAGGCCAACAATACAATGTGAGCCTTAGCCCTTACAAGTAAACCTAAAATGAGCACTTGTAGGCCAACATAAGAGAGACACTACAATTTGAAGTACATCTATCATGTTCCAGGTGATGTTGTGCACAATAATGGTTTCAAAGTGATGTAGATATATAAGGCAGGTCCACGTCCCTCCATCACAAGCCTCCACAAATTCCATCAATCCTCCAAAGCAATGTACTCCACAAGGTCAACTACTCCTGCAAAAATACCATCAAAGACCCATGCCTCCCTAAGCCATATCCAATCGTCCAAAGTCCAAACAGAAATCCAAGCTAACACATGCCAACTAGGGCCTGATGACCTCCTCCAAGCTCCACAACACTCCTCATTCCAAGTAGGGAGCTCTACAACCAAGTAGATCCTACATGGGGCCCCAATGAAGGGCATCTACCAAATTGCCAACAGAACTCCAAAGCCTAAGGGAAGAACACTAAGAAAGCAATCATCTGAGGTCAAGCATCCGCTAAATAAGATATCTCAACTATGTGAATCCATCAAGGACTATCTCTCATGTGTCGATCCATCTCAAACCAGCCAAGGGCTAACTATGCGCCACGAACTCCAAATATCTCATGAAATAACCCCAAAAGTTGATAGTATTAGGGGTTGAATTCAAAGTATGTTCCCTATTGTTCAACTCGAATGTTGCAACTTCCCATTTGTTACAATTTGGGACTTCAAATATATTAGAATAATGCTATTTTAGTGTTTACTGCTCATCTATGATTGTAAGCAGTTGCTTGTTAGAAACTTGTTGTTTCTATATTCTTAGTAGAAACTTGTTGTTTCTACTTTCTTAGTGGAAACTTGTTGTTTCTGTAAATACAGATGTATTATTTATTGAGCTTTAGTGCTCATTGTAAATCAATTCAATACATGCATTGATTATGGTATCAGAGCCTGGACCCAGGTCCCAGGTTCAATTCCCCCGAATTGCGTTTGAGAGGGGTGTTGGAAGAATCACCGCACCTCTATGGAATCCATAATTTCCACCCTGGGGATCCTAGTTACTGGTTTGGAACGTTTACCAACACCTGCGGGTAGCCTTGAGTATGTTTAATCATGGCAATCGACTTCAGCCCTAACAATGGGGGTCAAGCCCATTACCCCTGCATTGTTTGGAGTTTCTGGCCCTACTTACAAATTTGTGTCCTTTTGTTAATCTATTTCCCCAGTGGTTTGGCAAATTGCTTAATCCCAATGGCCACCAAAACTCCTTTTGGTTGAATCGCCCACCAAGTGTAGAAGTGGATCTAAACCAAAAGCTTCCTCCTTTTATCTTTGTTTGCACCATTAATCGTGTTTGTCATCGAAAGTTTGGATACCTTGATATTTTGAATGCTTGCTTTGTGTGTCACCAAGATAGCCCTCTTCGCAAGCTTGTGCAAAGTAAAGTGGTAAGTAAGGGTGAGGATACAAATCCTCCTTCTTCCACAGAGCTAAGAACTAATGGAACTTCTATGGCTTCAAGATCAAGAGTAGAGGATAGAGCTATGTCAAATCACGGGGAGCCCTCTTATAGTGGCTCAAGTTCTTACAGAGCAAGTTTTGGTGGGGCAAGTTCTAATGATTTCGGTTCATGTGGCCCAAGCTCAAATGGAACCAAGTCTGGTAGTTCTAGTTCGAGTGGTTCAACTTCTTAGGGTTGTGGCTCATTGAAGGTTCCCAATGGCCCTTTGGATCAACCTTAGGTTAGTAGTTCTTCCTTGGTGATGTGTTCTTATTAATAGCCTCATCTTGTGATTGAGGATGGTTCTACTCCATCAGGGCCTAACAACAAGGAAATCAAGGCTAGTCTACAAGTCAAGACAAACAAGGAGAAGGTGGCATTCTCTACTATCTAAGTGGATGGAATCATTAGGAATGTTAGCCCCAAGCCACGAACAAAATCATACAAGAACAAGATAGTTCAAGCACTCATTTGTTGCACTATTGACTTGGATGACTTTGAGATAGACAACTGATATAGTAGCCTGGAACTCCATCTTCCTATAGAACAAAACTCTCTTTACTATCTTGGAATGTACAAGGGATGATGATCCCCAGTCACAAGGAATTTCTACAAGGTGTTTTGCAACAATTCCATGCACTTCCATATGGATGTGGCTTTCTTACAGGAGATCAAATCAACTAGATTTGAGCTTTCAAAAAGATAAATTGATAACGAAATAACCTTCCTTGGGCTACATATCATTGGCAAGGGAGTCAAGGGATCACGAAAGCCCTTTCAAGTTTCATCCGTTTTGCAAAATTTGTTGGTGGCATCTAGTTCAAATCCTCAAGACATGTGTGTCTAGGTCATTCTCTTGACTCAGGAATTATTGATAGGGCCTTGTGTTGTTTATGCTCCTAGCCTCAGTTCGGATAATAGCAGACTTTGCAATTGGATGGCTTTTAGCCTCTTCTCATGACTATGAAGTGTATTGTAGGCAAGGATTTCAATATGGTAGAGTGGAAAGGAGACCATCATGGAGGGTCAAGCTTAGTGCTTAGTGGTACAAAGACGTAGGCTTGGTGCAAGTGTAAATAATCTTTGTAGATTTTTTACTCCAATTTGAAACAAAAGGGACTTTACTATGGTAGTCAATTCACTTGGGCCTATTCTAACAAGGTAAGGATAAAAGTTCAAGCATGGTTGGATCACTTTTATGGTCGAGGAGAGGATTTCACATTCTTAGGCAAGCTTTGTCGCACAGATGTTGTTATGGATGTCACAAGTTCAAATCATCTTCTGATTCACACTGTGGCCTTTTTGGGTCACTTGGTTGATTCAGCCCCGACATCCCTATTTAAGCTAAATGTGTCTCATTTAGAGCCAGGAGATATCTAAGCCCTAGGTCAAAGAATTTGGAACCTCTCTTCAGGAAAGTGGAGGATTATGGATGGATTATGTAATGGGACGTTGTCGTGTGCCACATGGTTAAGTTTATGAGAGGTTGTCCAGCCCTAGTAGGTGACATGAGATGATATGTGAAAGAAACCTATTCTTAAACTCAAGCTCTCCACAATTCCATTTCACAGTCCTCTTGGAAAGTCTCCACTCTTACCATAACAAAGAAGAATTGATACTCACAATTCGTGATTTAACGTCTTCCCTTCAAACAAACACTCAAGTGTCAATACCCTATATTATTTTGTAGCATAAGTAGATTAGACCATGGGCAAAGTTTAATTCCCATGAGGCATGGGGACACCTTGCGGTAGTGATCAAATGTGTGGTTGCACCCAAAGAGACCATATTGAATGGTTTTGTGACTCGTGCACACATAAGTGGATCAAAGCCCACAACCATGTTCTTTTTTTAATTCAAAAGATCTTAGCTCCAGTGATTTGGTGAACAATTTGTTTCTTAGCTGCATGAGTTCAAGTCCCCAAAGACATGTTGTAACTGGTCCGTTTGTGGCATTTATGAAAATAGTTGTATCTGGTGGCAGCTGATCTTTCGAAGTTACCGATTCTCCGTAAATTCTAGTTCTCGTTTTAAGAAAAATAAGTAGATCAGACCATGCACATTTCATGATACTTGCTTGCACACAACTTCTGTAAACCACGCAACCTCTGGTTTTCAGTGAAGCTGACAAACATGTCTTGTTTTGAGAAAGGTGTGGAATCTATGAATTTCAAACCTTCGTTATATATCTATCTCAATTTGTCATAGGGCAGGTTGTGCGCTCAGTATCTTCCCCTGATACTTAAATCAAAGACGACCTATTTTCACAAAATGCGAAAGGCAACACAAATCTTTTGAGGACAAACATGTTTTTAGGAATGCAAATTTTCAATCTAATAACATTCAAAATTCTTCGCAAGAGGCAGTCTTTCACGTGCGTAATTTCAAAACTCTGTTAAATAAGGAGAATTTCCAGTTCTGAGGAACAATTGCGATGCTTTAATGGCAGGTGACAAAAATGCCAAACCAAGTTTTTGCAATCCAATAGCATAAAGATTGCAATCAAATGAATGAATTTTAGCTGAGGCACTAAAACCCCCGGGCTCTTAGCGTACCTTCTTCTTATGCTTGACCGGAATGATATTAGTTTTGACAGGAGTTAAGACCTTGGCAGCTGCGGATAGATTATCGCTCTGGATCTGGGGAATGAAGCCACCAACCTTCCAGGTTTTCCGATCTGCCTGACCGACTTTTCCCAAAGTGGAAGAAGGCAGAGCAGCTGCGGCCCCGCCTGTGTTTTGGCCCGCCGGCACTGGATCCGAAGTAATGAGGTCCATCAGCGTCATTCCTGCCGCCGGATCCTGACCTGTCGCCATGCTACCTGTCAGCTAAACCCAGACCCCAAACGTTAGCTGCTCTGTAAATGCCTGCAATTCCAGCGGTGCTGACTCTCTCGAAAAGCCACGGGTAGAAGGCTAGAGCGAAAATTCAAGTTTCCGTTAAGAAAGCGGTCGCGTCTGTGAGGATCCGTGGTTTCGGAGCTTCTCATGCATATATAGTCGTTAAAGGGATCCTACACCAGAGCTCCATGGCTTTGGTTTGTAAAGGTTTATCTGTTGGGTTCTTTGTCTGTAAAAAGTGACGTGGGTCATTGGCATTAGATGTCATGTTGTTTGGAGTAGCATGTTCACATTGGCATGAACGATGGCGGGTTTGGGCGAGTTAGGTTACCTTTTGGTTCGTGACGCCGCAATAATTCAATTTGGTTAATTTTTGGGTGCGGAGTATGGTATGCTTTACCTGGAGGCAGCGGCTTCGACTACCCAGTGTTCATATCCTTTTTTTTCGCTTAGTCGTAATTTTTACGGTGATTTTCTCTGAAAATCGAGTGATTATTCGGGTTCAATTGCTCCGGAAGCAGCAATAAGAACGCCATTAAAGAAGGTGCCGCTATCTCCATGTAAAATTTATTAAAATGCAAAATGATTTAAAATCATAATTTTCATGGAATGGCCAGTTTGTTAGGCAAAATGCGAAAATTATCATGGTAAAGTGTATGTAATTCTTAGTAATTCTTGTATTTTATTTTGCGAGATTTATGTATTTTTTTATGTCCAAGTCATTTTAGAATTTTTTTTTAAATTTCTAAGAAATTTGAGCATGACCACCTCTGAGATGGAATAACAAATGTGGAATGGTTTAGATTCCGTGGAGTATCAATGTATTTGTGGAAGATAAAAATCACAAATGTTGGAGGTTGAAGAGATATGTAGTTTTTTTTAGAATATAGTAACAATTTGATCAAGTGGACCATTAACAATACTTGTTCCAACCTGTAAGTTAGATTTTAACATCACTTTTAGGTCAGGGTAGAGTAAGACTTGTGGATTTAGTGGTTCATCTTCGATTGTAGGGGAAATATGGTTGTTGCATCATTGAACATTTTATGATGCTATTGAAATGTTTAAGAACTTGAAGAGTTGATTATGTGAGAATGCAATGTGTCACATGGAAAAGATTTTTCATGCGATATTTTGTTTTCCAAGGAAAAAATCATAATTTCATTCATTTCCAAACAAAATTACATTTAGCATATGCGCCAAAGAGATAGTGCATTCCCCATGATATTTCCCACATCCTGTCACAACACGTACTATGAAAGCCCATCAAGATATTACAAAAATCACTAGTCACAAAGACAGCTCATAAATTCCAAAAAAAAAACATATAGTTGTTGTTCCAAACATGAAATCATAAACAAGTACATGCAGAGCCTGGTATCGAAATCTTCCCTCTGAGAACAAAGAATGCCAAAACTCGCACTGTAAAAAACAGGGTGCTCAAAAAACTGAAATTTGGAACTTGTAACAACGCATCTGGTGTCTTAAAAAGCAAGTGCAGGCATGAGCCAAAACCATGCCTCCTACAACCTTAACCTCGCCCATGTAAGGTTAGTAGTAAAACTCAAAGCTGTCATGGCCCCAAAACTCAGTTACCCTATCCAGGAGAATGCCTTCCTTAGAAAGCATGTCGACTTCTTGATTCCTTGCCCTATAGATGTGCCTGCAAGAGAAGTGCGTAAAAGAAAGACTCAGTCTTCGAGTATCCTCCACAACAACCAAATCTATGTTCCAACAATCTTATAAAGTATTAACCCAATTAATCACCAATAAAGAGTCAGCATAGATTTGAATCTTGTCACATACCTTCTCAACAGCAAAAGCAATCAATGATCTGCATGGAAGTGTTTCAGCCCAATTATTTGTACCAGACCCTATTCCAATTTTTACATGAAAAGCATGATGCTCATACAAGTTAAGAATAAAACCCCCTCATGATTGGTCTCCTGCCCATCTTTCATGCAATGTTGTTGTATGGGAAAGTTGTTTTCCACATTGTGATTTATCATGTGGAAGACAACTTATTAGCGTTTATTTGGATTCTATAAGTAAAGAGTGATTCTAAAGGCATGAATAAGTTAATCTTGTGACAAATAAATTCTCTTTCTTGTGAGGTCCCCAACATTTAATCCCCACTAAAAATGTATTTGTAATTAATTACGTTATTGATCCAATCACAAAATGGTAAGAGTTTGACATAAATTTAAATGATGAGTATAGTGTTACCATAATCCAAGATCTATATATGGTGCAACAATAACCTTGAGAGTTTTGTCTCAATATGAATCAATGAATGTTGTTAAAAATTTAGTTAAATTTTCAAATGAATAGAAAATTGTGACTTTATGTTTTGCCAATCTCATATAGTTAAAACGAAGTTTGCTATAAAAGTAGACAACTCTCTAAAAGCATTTAGACCTCCATAAAAGTGACATGATTCCATTTCCAACCCATATCCACTATCACTATGAACATGTAGAGTCTGGGGAGAGAGATGGTTGAAGTGCATCAACAAAGAATTTTCACTATGAATTGCATCTCATAGCCATGTTTGCTATATACCCAACCCCTAACAAGCTAATTCAGGATGTGGGGTATCCATACTTAAACTCATGGGTTAACTTAAGGGAGTGGAATTATCAAATTTCCTCTTCTTTCAAACACCTCAAAACTTATTATTGAGACCACCATCATCTTGTGCTCATTGAGAGATTTCTAGCGATATACATTTCTCCAAATTTGAGTTCGAGACAAGAAGTTTTGTCCAATTAGAGATTTACCCTTCAAGGCTCACGTCAACACATTTGTACTGCTATGTGGTACCACATCACTGGCACACATTTACCAGCCTGGGCCATAGACTCGCATGTTAATTATCAACCCTCTAGCAATATTTTATTGTGTAAACTTCCTTATTCCATTTTTGCTTGATCCAATGTTGAGTTGTCAACTAGCAGATCCCAAACCTGTTTCTCAACTTTTCTCACTAGACACACTTATGAGGTTTTATCACTATCAAGTTATTGGCCCCCCATGACCTTGGGATGTATACAAACTTCACTCTTGTTCTATCCAATATACAACCCCCGACACGCTAATATGTTGACATAATGTTGTCAGTTAATAGAACCCAATCTCCACTAACTAACAATATTTTCGTTTCTACTAGTATCGAGGGGTGGGCCCAATATTGAAGACCAAACTTCCTAAAAACCTAACACTCGATAGTTGAACTCTCACCATTTGATGAACATGTTATCTAACCATGACAACATCCCACATCAGCATGGCACATCATGAAGTCCTACCTATGTGTAACAACCCCTAGTTAATATTTCATGTAATAAAAGTTAATAAAGGCAAAACAAGACCACAGTTAAGGGACACTTATTCCAAGTTGAATGTTGGGCAAAGATATCTTAGTGGGCATCATTGGATGTGTTTATGGCTAAGGGAAATCGACAAAGGCAATGGTTGAGGCATTAAAAAGGCAAAAAGGTATTTTGGCACATTTATTTATGAAAATAAATGAAAATAGGAGAAAAGGAAGGTGAAGGGTCACAGGTTGCATGTGAGGAGAAAATTGAAGGAAAATAATGGAAAATGAAGAAAATGGAGGCCTCATTGATAAAAAGGCCTATGAGGATCAGTTCATGGCTTTTGGTTAGTTTAGTTTTAGAGCTCTCTCATTATTCTCTCTCTCTCACTCTCGGATACTTAGAGTTTTCTTGGAGCATTCTAGCTTTGGAGAAAGGAAGGGAAAAGCAAGCAAAGGAAGGACAAGGAAAGGAAAGGAAAACAAAGATCAAGCGAGGAGAAGCAGGATCAAGCAGTTTCAGCAGGAATACTTGCAGGTAACATATTGCATGTGTGATTTCCTAGTTGGTTTTGACATGCATGGCTTTACATGTTGGTATATGGTTCTCTTGTTGTCTGTGGCATGGTTTTATCGAGTTATGACAGTGGTTTTCAGCCTTGCCTTGCCTTTTTCCAGATAGCCATGGTGTGGTGGGATTGTTTTCTCAATTTTGAGCTTTGGAATTGTCGGATGGTTTCTGTTGACAAGGTTAATCCTCCCTGCGGACAGAGGCGATCCCTCTAGCCCAATGAGTGTGTCTAGCAACTGAAGTGACAATCAACTAGACATCTTCCTAGGTTATAATTGAAAAGAAGAATGAAAGAGATGACCTACCTCATTCTGATGTTATTCCGATTTCCTTTGTTGAGGGCCTTGAACTGCTTGTGTCACAGACTTGTTCTTGCTTCTCTCAATGTTTATGTATCTGCACAAGTGATCAAGAGACAACACAACATGCCAAAACCAATAGCAAATCAAATAACAACCTACTTAACTGATCAAGGAATGTCAAGCTAAATAATACATGAACATATATATTTTGGGAAGATGAACCAATAGTTGTATATTATTAGGAAATAAAGGGGAGCTTACAACCAAAGCCTTGATGTTGAAAGGCTCTCCTTGAGTGGTAATCCAAGTTCGAGCCAAGAACTCCCCAAGCACTCCTTCTCCAAGTCTAATGAATAGCCTCTAGGCACAAGCTTAACATAAGGGTGCAAATAGACATAGACCAACCATTGGGAATGGGAGAGGATGAATTTATAGACTGGGAAAGGGAGTTAGGACTTCTCCAAAGATAGGATTAGGCCCACAACTCAAGGAGGTAGCTCATAGGGATGAGACCAAAAGGCCAAGTTGGGAGGATTCAACCTCATCTATGCAAAACAGCCTCCAGCTCGTCGCTCTGGAAGTTTCTCATCCTCTTTGGGAAAATTACCTTTTTTGGATCGTTGCAGGTATGTAAGAGAACATAGCGATGCCATCGCTGGCTTAGTACAATGCAACATGCGACCATCATTGTTCTAAGCCTCATAAAAGCAATGACCCTCATTTTAGGGTTTTAAGATTTATTTCTTCGAGGAAATCTCATGGTATTTTCCAATCAAAGTCTTAGGAGAGATCTAAGTTGTATACATGGATGAGTATACTACATAATGGTCATGTTTCGAGCACTTCGGGGTATGTCACAAGGAAGTTCAGGGGTTGTGACAAATTATTGTGTAACAGATGCCCCCTAAAGCATGAAGGCAGAAAGAGGAGTGATGGTTGAGATGCTTTGTGATCTCTTGCAAGGACGAGGACACACACTATTAGGAGACCTGCAAATCAAGGACGTATATACATATACATATCTAAGATCAAGACATGAATTTATAGCATGGACGCAGCCATCTAAATGATGAAGACTATATGAAAAAAGATCCATGGTAAGGGTGCAACCATCGAAACGAGAAGGAACATCTGTGAATCTAAGATCCAAGGTATGGTTGCAACCATCCAATGCAGAAGGATCATTATAAATGTAAAGTCTCATGGTATGGTCACAACCATATGTATAGCATAAACATGTGTACAATCATGAATAACATATAACTCCATGTAGCCTGAGTCGTATCAAACAAGACTCAGGGTCTTGCGCTCCATCTCGACTCGATCAAAGTGCGAATTCTAACATGTGAATAAATGTGTTTAAGTCGAACATGCTAAAAAACCACTTGATTATCAGCCAATGATGTGGACCATTAACAGGTACAAGAGAAACCACCAATAATGACAATGGCTCTCAAGGTACAATAGTACAATTCATGAATGTAATAATGAAATTGAAGTTAAACACTCATGGAATCATCCAATCGAAGGCCAATGATGAAAACCTGTCATTGGATGCAAAGAACTTGCCATTAGAGCATGCAATCTCTAAGGTACTGAAAGAAGTTTCTAAGTCATCTTCCTAGTTAATGAGCTGAAGTCGACAGGAAGTGACCTGTCGAAGGAGGGAAATGATGAATCCCCCATCATCAACACGAAACAAGGAATAAAGTGGAACAAAATGAATGAGATCCAAGACTGTAACAATGACTCAAACAATATATAGGTAAATAACTACAGATTGGACTTCTCCTGAACATTGGCAACATGACTCTGGTGTGTGGTAGCATCTGACTCGACATAGGACTAAATGTCATGATGACAAAATAGAATATTCAAATGAGAGGCAAAATGGATCACCCAAACTCGGGAGGACAAATGACTGAGTGAGGATATCCCAAACCCAACATGAGAGCAAAAGAGTGTCATGTTCAAGAGCAACATGTTGCCTATACAAAGGGTGTTTCATCTTCATTTCCCCCCTGCTATTTCTAGCGAGTACCCCAATTATTTTTATCACAAGCTTGAAGGGGATAGCATATGCTTGTCATGTAAGTTCATTCTTCAAATGAATCCATCCTAGTAAGTTTTACGAGCCCCAGGAAGGAGAAACTTGGTCTCATCATAGTGACAAGTCTTTCGTTGTTTAATTTTAACGAGTCTGACGTAAGACAAACTCAACATCTTTTTCATGTTTAAAGAGTTTGAAAAAGAGATGAAAAAAGAAAACTCCATCAAGTCCCTTTTTTTAATTTGTCTCTCGAACCCGAAAAGGTTGAAAACAATATTCAAGAGAACCTCTTAGCCATGTTTGACTAAGGTGTTCCTTTTTAGTCTATCTCAGTCTGGAAAAGGGTTAAACTTATACTGAGTAGACGTCATTTCATTTATTTTTACGAGTTCGAAATGACAAGTACTAGACAATAATTCCATATCTTTGGAGTCTAAAAAAGAGCTAAAAGAGAACTCCACTTGGAGGAACAAGTGGTGTGAAAGGATAACAACTAGTTCTGGTCATGAGGGAACGACTCAAAACATGTAAAGGTTAAGAGGTTGGCTAATAAGACCACTCATTGCAGATGTTCCTTAGGCACAGGTAAAACAACCAAGTGAAATCATATGATGGGCCAAAGAGATGGTGATGATGGAATGAAATTACCAAGGCTCATCTGGCACAAAATCGGTTGATAAAAATGGCAATCACGAGATGTAAAGTGGGAATGGTTTCATTTTTACACAAGCTTGAAATGGAGACAAACTATGGTTGGATTTGGTTTCATTTTTACACAAGCTTGAAACAAAGATAAACTATGCTTGAATTTGGTTTCATTTTTACACAAGCTTGAAACAAAGATAAACTATGCTTGAGATGAGTTTGCATGCCCCCAGCATAATGACTCAATTCGAGGTACATGCCCCCTAAGCTTCATTTCATTTACCTAAGT
Source organism: Pinus taeda (assembly GCA_000404065.3). Lineage (NCBI taxonomy): Eukaryota > Viridiplantae > Streptophyta > Pinopsida > Pinales > Pinaceae > Pinus > Pinus taeda. The sequence continues at coordinate 44,741 of APFE031577988.1, forward strand.
GGATGGGAAGACTTAACTGAGATTTTATGAGATCTAATCAAAGACTCAAATTGGAAGGGGATTTGTTTCATTTTTTAATGAGCTTGACACAGGAAAAGAACCATGCTCATGACACCTTGTTTCATTATTTACTGAGCTTGATAGAAGTAAAGAAACCATGCTCATAGGGACTTATTTTATTTTTTAACGAGGTTGACATAGTAAAAGAACTATCCTCGTAATCCTTGTTTCATTTTTTAATGAGCTTGACCCAAGACAAGGAACTCTACTCCAGGGACCTATTTCATTTTTTAACGAGGTTGACAGAGCAAAAGAACCATCCTCATATCCTTTGTTTCATTTTTTAAGGAGCTTGACACAAGACAAGGAACTCCGATCCATAACTTTGATCACAAACCAAAAGACGCCATGGCTTCCAAGAGCTTCTCATCAGATGGGAGAACCACACTCTAGAATGGATACATGTCCAGGGATCCAAATGAAAATTTGGGCTCCAATGCACCCAATACATGGTGTACTACATCACCTACTAGACCATCAGTATATGTGGGCATGGAACAAGTCGCCACGTAATTAACCTATGGCAGGGGTGATATTGCTTGCACATAAGAACCATTTAGGGATGATGGTTGAGTGGAAGATGATTCAGGACCAATGAATGTAAGTTGATTAATGATCACAATGTTTCCTTCATGAAGGAAACGCACCACTCGAAATAGGGAAGAAACAAGAGCTCCCATGACATAAACATAGTCACGACTAAGGAGTATATTAAAATCTAAAGTTCCTTGGACAACCATCACGTCTATATAGACAATCTTTCCTCCCAAAGTAATAGGCAACTTAGGAAGGATCCCTAATGGTTGATTGGTTCCTTTGTTAAAAGCTAATAGATTCTAGGTGACGGGGACAAGCTAAGGAGAAAGTAAATCTTGCCAAGAAGTTGAGGACAAGATACTAATAGATGCACCCTTGTCTATGATTGTGCTAGGTATGACCATGTGGTAAAACAGTACTGTAATTTGGAAAGGCACATAAGACGGAAGACGATATCCTACCAGTAGACTCCAATCAAAATAAGTGACTAAAATACTCAGAGGGGGTGTCGTAGGAATGTGAGAGCTACCCTCTTGCTCAATGGGAACAGGATAAATGCTCTTATGCACCTTGACAACAGGAGGATTTCCCTCCAGTTCATTCGTAACTAAAGAAACCATAAGAACCTAAGCAGTATGAGGATCGCTCTCTATTGGAAAGGTACGGTTGACTGAAGGTGGGATTAAGTCTATCGGTTTCTCAATCAATGGTTGGTCGAGAACGGACTTACAAGACTCACTTTCAGAGAGAGTGGGATTGACCAAAGATGACTTTTGATCAGTCACTAGATCAACTAGTGAAGGATCAGGGGAAAGCTTTCGATACCTAGTTGGAAGAAAAGGTTGAGAAGTTGTAAGGTTTTCCAACTCTTTAGAAGCTTCATCCATAAGAGGACAAAGGTGAATGGGGTGATTACCTTCACACAACTTACAAGGGAATTTTACTTTTCGATGCTGGTTGGAAGATTGTTCTTCATTGGCTGCATCGATAACAATAGTTATTTGGTTGCCCCCTTGCTTATTTTGCTTCTTCTTCTTTGTCCTCTTCTTCTTAGCTTCCTGGTTACTAGAATCGAGACTTTCACCAGGCAAAGAGGAAGAACGAGGTGAAGAAATAGGTGAAGAAGACAAGGGGTCAAATTTAGGATCAACATGAGGTTGTTACTGTTTAGGTGGAGGAGAACTTAGTTGAAAAGCAGTTTGGACACTCAAAATCACCGAGGTCGAAAATAACCAAACTGGCAGACCAATGGTCAATCTAGGAAGGGACAATGTTTCCATATAGGGAGCAACAATATTTCCAAAAGAAGGAAATGGACTGGGATTCCCGTCAAAGGGGTTTCCTTGACTGGTAAACTCAGGAAATGTTGCCATCGATATCAACATAAGAGCTATAAAGGAGTATTTCCACAAGAAGGATATTGTTTCGTGGTTAATTAATTTTATAATTTGAAACAAAAACTTTGCCTTTTCATGTTTCAAGAGTCGAGAAAAGGACGAAAAGATGAATCTAGTCGCTTTCGATGGTTTAGCGAGCTTGAAAGGACAAGTGCTTGGTGATCTTTTCAAATTTAAAGAGTTAGAAAAGATCGAAATGACTACTCAGGTAACTCTAGGAAAAAAGGAGTACCAAGTAACTATGAACTACAATATACACCTTAGCAAATAAATTTACCAAGGACTTGATGTACATGCAAGAAATCTACCTGAATGTTGAATTAGGTGTATCACGTTTAAAGGACAACATACTCGGCTTCCTATGGATAAAGGTATGCAACCTATGAGGGTCTCCCTTTATATACTCGACAGTATGGGGAGCACAAGTTTGTGCTAGGCCTGTCTAATGCAAGAACGAACAACAACTGCTAAGTTTTAAAGACACCGGAACATGTCTCTAGGCTAGACCACTAAGTATGAAGTATTAATGTTTCAAATGCTCCTTAGATTAGTTGATAGATTTTAGAGTTGATCTTGAAGTTATGTTTCCATTTTAAGGCTAAACACCATGTCACCTAAACATCTAAGATGCAACAATATGAGAAAAATAAATTTTCGTTCCTATGAAAGCTAGACTAACCAAGGGAACAAATGTCAATCAATAATGCATCAAACAAAATGCATCATGCAAAATGCCTTCCACTAAATTTCACTTTCGTCTTCCAAACGCAATGCCAAAAGTAAAAAATATTTTCACATTTCACTATCCTAAATGCAACTTTTCGAAAGCAAAATGATTTTGACTTTACAAAGATGCACTTATATGAATTATGCTTTTCATTTTGAACGATTTTATGCATGTAATACAATTTTTAGCTTTCAAGCATCGAAAAATGTGATCTATTCTAAATGATGAATCTCAAAAAATAACTTCTCAATGCAACTCATCTAATGCATTTTCACGAAAAGTAAATTTCGAAATACAAGCTAAAATAGATGCAAAATGATCTTTTCAATGATTTCTACAGAAAGCAACACTCAATCAATCAGCAAAACAAATATCTCAATGACACCAACAAGAAGAGAACGATGACCAATTGACCAGAAACCCTAAAACTCAATTAGATTTCACTTCGAAGCCAATGAGCCAAATTTTGCAAATTAATCAAGGCAATCAATCAAAAAATTGACAAATCCAAGCATATAGGATGGGAAAACACCTTAGGGGCCAAGACACAATGGATTCTTAAGAAGAAACCTAAAAAATTCTCACATTCAGGGATCATCGATACTTTATATACCCAAACCCATGATTATGGCTACTTTGCATAGGCAAAACCGTGATGGCATCACTACTTTGTATAGCAAAATTAGTTGTGATTTCAGCGCTACAAAATAATGAAGAAAAAAAATTCATCTTGACACTAAAGGTAAAAAAAGCGTGATGTCATCATGACTGTTAAGGCTAAACCCGTGATGGGCGAGGAATATGGGAAAAAACTAAAAGGATTCCAAGAAACAATCTAGACTTAGCACTCTAAGGCGGTAATCAGTGATGGTATAAACCCAGATTGATGTAGACAAGCCGAAAAATCGATGATTGGTCAATCTAGTCAAAAGATCAGGGTGAAGGATTAGATGGAAAGGATCATAGGTTCCCCAGTGAAGTCGCCATTTTGTTGACAAGGTTAATCCTCTTTGTGGACGGATATTATCCCCCTAGCCCAATGAGTGGGTCTAGCAACTGAAGTGACAATCAACTAGATATCTTCCTAGGTTGTAATTGAAAAGAAGAACGAAAGAGATGACCTACCTCATTCTGATGTTATTTCGATTTCCTTTGTTGAGGGCCTTGAACCGCTTGTGTCTTAGACTTGTTCCTACTTCTCTCACTGTTTATGTACTTGCACAAGTGATCAAGGGACAATAAAGCATGCCAAAAACAATAAAAAATCAAATAACAACATACTTAAATGATCAAGGAATGTCAAGCTAAATAATACATGAACATATATATTTTGGGAAGAAGAACCAACAATTGTATATTATTAGGAAATAAAGGGGAGCTTACAACCAAAGCCTTGATTTTGAAAGGCTATCCTTGAGTGGTAATCCAAGTCCAAGCCAATAACTCTCCAAGCACTCCTTCTCTAAGTCTAATGAATAGCCTCTATGCACAAGCTTAGCATAAGGGTGCAAATAGACATTAAACAACTGACCAACCATTTTGGAATGGGAGAAGATGAATTTATAGATTGGGAAAGGGAGTTAGGACTTCTCCAAAGATAGGATTAGGCCTACAACTCAAGGAGGTAGCTCATAGGGATGAGACCAAGAGGCCAAGTTGGGAGGATTCGACCTCATCTATGAAAAACAACCTCCGGCTTGTCGCTCTAGAAGCTTCTAGATCACAAGCTTCTCATCCTCTTTGGGAAAATTACCTTTTTGGGATCATCGCATGTATGCAAGGGAAAAGAGCAATGCCATCGCTGGCTAAGTACAGTGCAACATGTGACCATCGTTGTTTTAAGCATGATAAGAGCGATTACCCTCATTTTAGGGTTTTAAGAGCTATTTCTTCAGGGAAAGCTCAAGGTATTTTCCTATCAAAATCTTAGGAGGGATCTAAGGTGTATACATGGATTAGTATACTGCATAATGGTCATGTTTTGGGAACTTTGGGGTATATCACAGGGAAGTGCAGGAGGCGTGGCAAAATACTGTGTAACAGTTTCAGAATTTGAGGCGTAGGTGATCTCAAGAAAATTCCCAAAGGCCTAAGAATCCCTTGACTAGTTTTGGCACGATACACGCTAAAGACTGAGGGTGCTGTCTCGATTTAGGGCCTAGTGGTCTGGTGTGGATTGCAGTATTCCCTAAGAGATAAGGAGATTAAAAATTCCTCAAGGGTATTGATGGAGTTCAGAGGCATTCCAAACTCAGTTTGGTTTTGTGATCTCAGTGTCGGTTTTAGTGAGATCATGGTTTGGTGAGGGTGGAGGTGGTTTAATCTTTGGATTCCCTTGGTTGTTTTTGGATTGGTCTATCCATGAGATCACACATTCATTCTTGGAATATGGCATGGGGGTGACTAGCTAAAAGAAAGATTTGGTTCAGCCATGTCTATGGTCGGGTGGTACGTGGAAGTCTTGAACCTGGTCCGATTTTGCATATGTTAAATAGAAGTTAAGTTCTCTTGCTTTTGTACTTGTCATTGTGTGGCCTTAATAGTTGTTATATCATTATTATTTGCATGGTTTAATGTTGGTTATAAGCATGGTTATGTGATTGGTTATAGTCATGGTTATTTCATGTATTTATTTGTAACTAAAAGGATAATGGATGCAAGGGTAATTGATGTCAAAACAATTAAAGGAAGAGGATGGTGATCCTTCTTGTCAAGTCTCATATGAGTTATCAGTCATTTATGCTTTGTCTTGTATTCACGTCCTATAGATTGCATTCATTCCAAGTGTTTGACAAAATGTCAGTCCCGGTCGGGGATGGTCAAGCCTAGTCCTGGAGCCAGTTTTTGGCTTGCAAGTCTCGTTGTCGTGTAAATTATGGATTTTGAAAGCTACATGCATTTATGGGCAATGACCTAGATTCTGAGCTTGAAAGTTGCACAAATCTCGGAGTCACAAGCACAAGTATGAGGAGAAAAGTCTCCAGACATACGCATGCCTTGTTGTGCGAGCATTTGGAGCCTTCCAGACACACCCTTGTCCATATAAAGGGAGCGTACATGGGTTTAATGGTCTAAAACTTAGTGGGACCCAGAGTCTGGTCATGGGGATGACTAGGAAGGCTTTTGGGAGTCTTGTAGTGGGTATAGAAGGTATGTGTTGTGGGTTTCCGTCGATTCCACTTCCTTAACTGACACGTAGGGAGTCGAATCATATTATAGTAACTTCTCATCACATGTTTACCTTGGTTCACAGGTTACTTGGGTAGATGTGGGAGGAGTATGTTACATTGTAGTATCAAAGCATGGTTCACCCCTCATACTAGATGGGTTGTGTGTTGGTCATGCATTCATGTCAGTTGCATATGTGTTTATTGTGTTGTAAGACCATGTGCTTGTTGTATTTGTATGGTATGGGTTATGGTTGTAGTGAGGTCACCATGAGAAGTTGATGGTGTTGTTGTGGAGTATGTCATCATGAGTGTATGGTTGATTATGCATTGTTATGCATGTTAGTATTCACATGTGGTCAATGTATGATGATGTGGTGGTTGTTGTCATGCACGAAGTCATGGTATGTGTAGTTGATATGGTCATGCATTGATGACTGGACTCTAGCTAGAATGATGGTTATATGCTTATGTGTTATATTTATATATGTTGTCATGATTATGTTATACATGTATTACGCTGATTTGTTGATCCTACAGACGAGGTATCCTCCTTGAATTATGCTAAGGTACGTTGGTTCCTTGTGATTTGGTTTAGTTAACATGATATACCTTGCAAGAAGAATATCAAAGATGACAAGCAAGATGGTAGACTACAGTTCCCGAGACTCTTCCTATGGATTAGATGAGCAATGTGGTGTTGGGAACTCTTCTGAATTGGCAGACACACTGAGAAGCTTAAAGGTAGAAATAAGGAGAAGTAAGGCATGCAATGACAAAATCATACAGACACAGGAGAAACAAGCAGAGGTAAATGCAGTGATACATCATAGTTTGTCAGAATTGTAGTGACAGGGACCACTTTGGATCAGCCATGAGCAGAAGGACAAAAATAATGGAGCATATGGTAGCAGGTCTTATGGTGAGTATAGGTCATATGGAGAGGACATTATTAGAGATGGCAGGATCTTGGAAACTCCAGATAAGAGGGGTGATAGACACAAGTACTATTCTAGTTCTTGTATAAACAAGCATTATGATCGTCATCATTATCATCCTTACAGGAGGAGTGACAAGGGATATTTGTCATAGGAGTTTAAGAAATTCAAGCCACCTACATTTGATGGAGAGATGAAGAAATCACATGATGTAGAGGCATGGTTGCTTGGTATGAGGAAGTTCTTTAGGTTGCATGATTATTTAGAGAACATGAAAGCAAAGATATCCACTTTCAGTCTTAAAGGGAAAGCAAATATCTGGTGGGAGGATGTGAAGAATGTTAAAGGTATTCGAGAGGATAACCTGACTTGGAATGAGTTTGAGGGGCTCTTCAAGAAGAAGTATTTGTCGAAAAGGTACTATGATAATAGAGCTAAGGAGTTTTATGAGTTGCAGATGGGTTCCATGATAGATGATGAGTATACTAGCAGGTTCTAGGAGCTGTTGAGATATGTGCCTTACCTCAAGGAGGAGAAGGCCAAGGTTCAGAGATTCATAAGTGGACTAGTAGTAGCATACAAAGACCAGATTATGTTCAGTGAGCAAAGATCATTGGAGGAGGCCATCCGAAAGCTTAAACATTGTTATGAGCAGTCAAAGCGAAAAGTTGAGCCTAAGTGTGACTTGAAAGGAAGTGAGAAAGTTAAAGGAAAATGGCCACCAATGTGGGGAAGAGCTCAAGATGTAGGTGAGAAAGAAAATGTGGTCCCTTACAAGAAGTTCTATCTAGTTGAGAAGGGACATGGAGAGCAGTAGACTAGAGGCGATGGTAGAGCACTGTTGTAGTGTTGGATATGTGGCAAGGATCATCGTAAGAGGGATTGTCCACAGCACCAGGGTGGTAAACCCTAGATCTATAGTGCTCAGGATGCACATACAGTTGGGAATGTTGGTCATAGAATTCCTCATATTTATGCAACTATGGAGAGCAGGCAGACAGATCATTAAGCATCTATCATTGAGACGGATGGTAAGCTTTGGAATCAAGTTGTTTCCATTTTGATTGATCCTGGATCTAATTATAGTTATATTAACCTTGACCTGGTGGATAAGTGTGGTTTGAGAAAATAAGTGCATGCAAAATCTTGGTTGGTACAGTTGGCTACAAGTACAAAGAAGAGATTTTTCCATTGGCTAAGAGCTTTGCATTTGAGGCCTACAACAACACATTTGAATGTACTGCCATTAGGATCGTATAACATGCTTTTGGTTATGGATTTGTTTTACCTTCATAGGACCAAAGTGGATTGCTTCAATAAGGCAATTGAGTGCCTGGATGATAATGGGGAAAATAAATTTTGCAAGGAAAGAAGAAGCCCACATCAGTGAGGATGGTTACCGCTATGCATGCTAAGCATAATTGCAGAAAAGGTTGTGTGATGTTTGCAGTGCACATATCTAGTGACAAGGGTAAAGATGTTGAGGATTCAGAAATCTTCAAGAGTTACCTTGCATTGCAGCAGTATTAGGATGTGTTTCCAACAGAGATTCCAGAGTTACCTCCTCACAGGGAAGTATATTTCTCTATTGAGTTGGTGCCAGGAGTAGCACCAATATCGAAGGCACCTTACAGGATGAGTACCCTAGAGTTAGTAGAGTTGAAATTGTAGTTAAAGGAGATGGTTGACAAGGGATAGATTAGGCCAAGTGTATCACCTTGGGGTGCACCACTGTTGTTCGTAAAGAATAAATATGGTACTCTCAAACTGTGCATTGATTATAGGCAGTTGAACAAGGTGACGATCAAGAACATGTACCCATTGTTGAGGATTGATGATTTGTTTGATGAGTTGAAGGGAGCAATAGTGTTCTCTAAGATCGACTTGTGATCAGGATACCATCAGGTATGCATCAAGGAAGAGGATATCTACAAGACTGCCTTCAGGACCAGGTATGGGCATTATGAGTTTGTTGTAGTTTCATTCGATTTGACTAATGCCCCAACTACATTTATCTGTTTGATGAATAGTGTGTTACGTCCTTATTTGGACAAGTTTGTTATTGAATTCATTGATGACATATTGATATACTCCAAGAATGAAGAAGAGCATGCCAATCATTTAGCAACAGTGTTGAGGTTGCTAAGAGAGCATTAGTTGTATGCCAATCTTAGCAAGTGCAGCTTCTTTCAGACAGAGGTGAATTACTTGGGACATGTTGTTTTTAAGGAAGGCATAACAGTAGATCCATAAAAGATAAGGGCCATCATGGAGTGGAAAACTCGTAAGAATGTGGATGAGGTGAGATCATTCATGGGATTAGCAGGTTACTTCAGGAGGTTCATCAGGAACTTCTCACACATTGCATATCCTATGACATCCTTGCAGAGGAAAGGTGAGAAGTTCAAATGGACAGAAGAATGTGCAACTAGTTTTGAGCAGCTGAAGCAGTTGTTGACCTAAATCCTATAATCCTTAAGATTGCAGATCTGGATAAAGAGTTTGTAGTGTGTACATATGCATGTAAAAGAGGACTTGGTGGGGTCGTTATGCAAGAGGAATAGGTGGTGTGCTATGAGTCCAGAGGTTTAATGAGCACGAGCTACGTGACTCATGATCTTGAGTTGGCAGGTATTATTCACGCCTTGAAGATGTGGAGGCATTATCTTATTGGTAGGAGATTTATATTGATGAGCGATCACAGTGGGTTGAGATACTTGCTTGACCAACTGAATCTAAATGCCAGGCAAGCTAGATGGTTGGCTATGCTTAGTGAGTTTAACTTTGAGATCAGATACATTAAGGGAAAGGAGAACCAAGTTGTATATACTCTTAGCGAGAAGGTAAAAGTGAATCATATAGAAGCTATGAGCTCTTATGGGACATTTACATGATAGGATCTTATAGGTAGGAAAACGAGATGATAGGTATATGGAGATTATGCATAGGTTACTGCAGAGTATAGGTACAGGGGATCAAGATGCATATTATCATCTCACAGCAAATGGTTTGGTGAGATTCAAGGACAGCATCTATGTGTCATATTGTAGTGAGCTCAAGAAGCTTATCATGAGGGAGTTTCACACCAATCCATACTCGGGTCACCCATGATATCATAAGGCGTTGATGGGTGATGAAGAAGTTATACTATTGGTCGAATCTGAAGAAGGAAGTGGTAGAGTTCGTGGCTAGATGTTTGGATTGTCCGTAGGTAAAGGCAGAGTGTAAGCATGTAGGTGGTCTACTAAAGCCTATCCCGATTCCATAATGGAAATGGGAGGTCATTTCCATGGATTTCATTACAGGTCTTTTGAGGACAACTAGACATAATTATTCTATTATGGTCGTGGTCAATAGGTAGAGCAAGGTAACTCACTTCATTCCAGTGAAGACTACATATTTTGTCAGTGAGGTAGCTCAGATTTTAATCAGGAAGATCATGAGATTACATGGTGTTCCAAAGAAGATTATGTCGAATAGGGATGCAGATTTCACTTCCAAGTTTTGGAAGGAGTTATTTGCAGGTTTGGGTACAAAGTTGGCCTTCAGTACAACCTATCATCTACAGATAGATGGACAGACAAAGAGGGTCAACAAGATCTTGAAGGATATGTTGAGGATGTACATGATGCACCAACAGAGAAGATGGGAGGAGTATCTTCCATTGGTTGAGTTTGCATACAACAATGGTTATCAAGATTCATTGAGGATGAGTCCTTTCGAGGCACTATATGGGTGGAGTTGTAATACTCCCACCAGATGGAGTGATCTAGTGAACATGGTACTTATTGGACTCGATATGTTGGTAGACATGGAATAGGAAATGTAGGTTATAAATAAGAATCTAAAGGCAGCATAAGAGAGGCAAAAGAATTATGCAGACCAGCACAGGGCATTCAAGGAGTTTTAGGTTGGGGAGCTTGTGTATCTATGCATCAAGCCCAAGGAGAGCTCATTAAGGATTAGATCATGTACCAAGTTGGCACCATGGTATTGTGGGCCTTTTGAGATCCTTAGAGGATTGGCCCAATGGCCTATCAACTTGCACTGTTTCCAACAGTGAAACTCCATGATATTGTCCATATTTCATTGCTTAAGGGGTATATAATGGATGTTTAGCATGTTATTGATTGATCTATATTGCAGCTAGAGCAAAGAAGGAGAATTCTAGCCAGAGGATTAATGCATATTGTGGCGGAAGCAACTCGTGCTCAGGAACAAAGCCATAGAGCAAGTTAAAGTGCAGTGGAAGCGCTTTGGGCCCGAAGAAGCTACATGGGAGATGGCGAATCAAATGCAGGCCATGTATCCTTATTTATTTGTCGGTGGAGGCAATGCAATTTTGGTATGATGTTTGGTATATGTTTGGCACAGATTTTGTTGATGTTTTGGTATATGTACATATGCATATGGATGTAAATACCACCACGAGTTGTGTTATAAAGCTCCAATAAGCAGTATGGTTGTTATCTTATCATGTTGTCAAGATGTTTTGCTTTTGAGCAAGTCATTCATTGTAAATATTGCAATGAGCTAAGTTATAAAGTCCCATGGGCAATGTGTTTTCTTTTCAACGGTTTTGTTGAGGTCTTGGTGTGGTTTAACACTGAGGACAATGTTCCCCAAGAGGGAGGGGTGTGTAACAAACCCTAGTTAAAACTTCATGTAATAAAATTTAATAAAGGCAAAATAAACCACATTTAAGGGACACTTATTCCAAGTTGAATGTTGGGCAAATATATCCTAGTGGGCATCACTGGATGTGTTTATGGCTAAGGGAAATTGGCAAAGGAAATGGTTAAGGAATTAAAAAGGCAGAAAGGTATTTTGGCACATTTATTTATGAAAATAAAGGAAAATAGGAGAAAAGGAAGGTGAAAGTTCACAGGTTGTGTGAGGAGGAAATTGAAGGAAAATAATGGAAAATGAAGAAAATAGAGGCCTCATTGATAAAAAGGCTTTTGAGGATCAGTTCATGGATTTTAGTTAGTTCAGATTTGGAGCTCTCTCATTATTCTCTCTCTCTTACTCTTAGACACTTAGAGAGATTTCATAGAGCATTACAGCTTTGGAACAAGGAAGGGAAAATCAAGTAAAGGAAGGAAAGGAAAGCAAAGCAAAGATCAAGCAAGGAGGAGTGGGATCAAGCAACTTCAACAGTAATACTTAGAGGTAACATATTTCATGTGTGATTTCCTAGTTGGTTTTGACATGCATGGCTTTGCATGTTGGTATATGGTTCTCTTGATGTCGGTGGCATGGTTTTGTCGGTTTATAATAGTGGCTTTTAGCCTTGCCTTTCCTTTTTTTGAATAGTCATGGTGTGATGGGATTGTTTTCTCGGTTCAAGCTTTGGAATTGTCAGATGGTTTCAGAATCGAGGGTAGAGGTGGTCTCAGGAAGATTCCCAAAGGCCTAGGAATCCCTTGACTGGTTTTGGCAGGATACACAGTGAATCCTAAGGGTGGTGTCTCGGTTTAGGGCCTAGTGATCCGATGTGGATTGCGATAAAGCCTAAGAGACAAGGAGACAGGAAATTCCTCAAGGATAGTGATGGAGTCTAGAGACATTCCAAGCTCGGTTTGGTTTTGTGATCTCGATGCTGGTTTTGGTGAGATCACGGTTTGGTGAGGGTGGAGGTGGTTTAACCTTTGGATTCCCTTGGTTGTTTTTGTATTGGTTTATTCATGATATCCCACATTCATGTTTAGAATATGGCACAGGGGTGACTGGATGAAATAAAGATTTGGTCGAGCCATGTCTATGGTCGGGTGGTACATGGAAGTCCTAAACCTAGTTGACGTTCTCCTATGTTTAATAAAAGCTAAGTTATCTTTCTTGTGTACTTGTTATTATGTGACCTTAATAGATGTTATCTCATTGTTATTTACATGGTTTAATGTTGGTTATAAGTATGGTTATGTGATTGGTTATAGTCATGGTTATTTCATGTCTTTACTTGTAACTGAAAGGATAATGGATGCAAGAACTAATTGATGTCAAAACAATTAAAGGAAGAGGTTGGTGATCCTTCTTGTCAACTCTCATATGAGTTATCAGTCATTTATGCTCTATCTTGTATTCATGTCATGAATATTGTATTCATTCCAAGTGTTTGACAGAATGTCAGTCTCGGTTGGGGATGGTCAAGCCTAGTCCTAGAGCTAGTTTTTGGCTTGCAAGTCTTGTTGTCAAGTAAATTATGGATTCTGAAAGCTACAGGGATTTCTAGGAAGTGACTTGGATTATGGACTTGAAAAGTGGCACAAATATCAGAGTCGCAAGCATAGGTCCGAGGAGAAAAGTCCCTAGATGCACACATGCCTTGCTGTGTGAGCGTTTGGAGCCTCCCAGATGCACTCTTGTCCATATCAAGGGAGAGTCCAGGGGTTTGATGGTCTAAAACTCAATGGGACCTTAGCACTGGTCATCGGGATGATTGGGAAGGCTTATGGCAGTCTTGTAGTAGGTATAGAAGGTCTGTGTTGTGGATTTCCATTGATTCCACTTCCTTAACTGACACATAGGGAGTCGAATCATATCATAGTAACTTCTCGTCACATGTTTACCCTGGTTCACCGATTACTTGGGTAGATGTGGGAGGAGAGTGTTACATTATGTGTCATGACATCGTGACACATTGACTCTACGTGTGCAGGACATATCAGCATGCCATGTCATCATCAAGGGTTGTCCTCATCCACATCACCTCTCCAAGTTTTCTCTCTAATCAGGTAGTTTTCCATCCACTAACAGACTTACACTTCCACAATCTGATGAGCTTTGCGGTTTTCGTTGCTATCAAAACAATTACAATGAGAAGGAAATGGGTTTGCCCCTAACACCCAACAACCTGATATGTCAATAACCGATCGTTAATAAATGCAGATTCCCCTTCTGTATACTAACACTCCCTCTATCGGGTCACAAGCCCACCAAGAGGAATTATGTACACAAAAACTCTGCTTCACACCCCTTCTCCCAATATTATAATGGAAACAACAAAGGAAGGGTTCTATGTCAACCAATGGATATATTGGGTTCGTTAATATTGGTAGTTTGTGATAAGTGTCATTCAAGACTCTTCCTGACACCCTGATATCTCGATATCCACCCTCTCAACCTAAGCCCCTCCTAGCTAAGCTTTGATCACAACCCCTTTCCAGTCACATGACCAGGGGCTAGGGCCAAATACCCCAAACCCATATTTCCAACACTCATGCTCACTATCGCATCCCCAATGAACTAAGGGCAAATGACAAAGGGCAATTTTTTCTTGATTGGTCGACATATATGTCAAGTTTTATCGGTATCAACCTCCTTAATTTATTAGTTATTATATAAGCTCAATGTCATTATGCAGATAGAAAATGATTTGGTGGTATTTTAATTGATTGCTACTTTTAAAATGAAATCCAAGTTAAGGATTTAAAAAATGGATAAGATTCAATTTCCAAATAAATAAACAATAATGATCAAAAGATAATCAGACCAACTACACAAATATCACCTTAGTTATGGAATGGCTTATTTATCTCTTGTTGATATTTTTTATGTGTGAATTAATATTTCTACTAGTAAATATGAGTTACATAAGGCATTTGTTAATGTTTCTTAGTGGTTTGCCACATGGGAAACCAAACTATTGATAGAATAGAAGTTTGTTAGAGCTAAAAAATGAACTGTCTAAAAATATAGTATGGTCATACAAAATATGTTAGAAATGTTTGGAAGTTGTAGAGGAGCCTATTAACAATAACTGTCTAGAAAATATATTATTATTTAGTCTAACAAACTTATTAGGAATACTATTTTTCCCCTATGAGGCCCTAATGTTACGTGTCCCAACCTTTTCCCCCATAAGTACATAGCTAGTTTGTGCATCACAAATCACCCCAGGTCCTCACCCACTAATCAATTAGTCATATCACTCATTTTTCGCTACCCCATAAAACACAAGGAAGATATTCCATTTCTATGCTCAATAGTTCCTCGAGGAATTTTATTCCCTTTTGATGCTCTTCAATGCTGGAAAAAAGTGTGGGACTATTGATTGCCTTTGTAGGAATGACCTAAAGGGGAAACACTTGGACCAAACAATCAATGAGTAATAATAACAAGGTTATGCATTTAATGATGTTTGCTTCAATTGTTGTGGACATTTCAAGCACAATTTTTCCCTTGAAACCATCTCATTTCATCTCATATTCTCAACAAGGAGTTCATAATTTACACAAGCTCTTACTAGCCACAATTCCATGGGATTTTATTTCCGTTTACAAGTATAACAATGACGGTTTCACATAGATTCCTCCATAAATGGAAGAGGAAAAATACTAATAACATGTGATAGGAGTGTTGAATGAAAAGTGGAAGAATAATCCATGAGAGATGAGAAAAGACATTTTATTTGCACAAGGCCTCATCTCTTTCCAAGGACATGGCAATTGTGCATGGACACACATAAGTCAAAGATCAATGTGAGCCTATTCAATAAGCATGTAGAAGAAAGGATGTCACTCCCAAGATGATAAGTGTCGAGGTCAAATCACCCATGCACCTCCTTTTGTATCATGGTCCCTTTCCTAGATCTCAAGCAACCCTCTTGGTGGATACCATATAAATGCATTTCCCTTTATACTCGCTTTTACATAACATAAGCACAATGCAAAAAAAATAACAACCACATCATAATCTCAACCCATTACTAAGGCTCATAAACATTTATTAGTTGGGCTTATCATTAGTCTCTACACCAGAAATCCATGCATGTGCACTTACATTTACATGTGGGATCATTATAACTCTATGCACATGATTTGAATTTCTTTATATAAAACACTTTATACAAATAATGCATGATTTAACATATTATATTTCAAGGGCCAAAAAACTAGGTATTATCGACCCACATTTCTTTTTCCACCTCTCAACACCTAAGTTTAAGGTTTTTGACTCTTAAATTTTTTACCCTTATGTTATACTGTAGCTATAGCCTTTTATTATGGGATTTTAGCAAATGAACATAGTCATCACATCTCTTATCATAAACAAGCTACCACATTCAAGCCACTTTGTGTTGTTGTGTACATTACACACTTTTTCACCATTTGATTCATCAATAGAACTTGATTTTTAGTATAATACTCCACTTTCAATACTATGTCTTGGTTTTTCTCTAAAATATTGTGTTATTTCATTTCACTCTCAATCAAATCCAAATTATTCGTATTAAAGAAATTTTTTTGACTGACTTAATCAACTCAATTGACCTCCCATGCGAATCAAAGTAAAGAATGACAACAAAGTGATAGATCTATAATGTTATTACTCAAATGAAGCCATAGAGCAATAGAGGAATGAGATGATGAACAATTTTTCCTATACTCTTCGATGACTCTCAACAATGATGGAGGCACCTTTGACATGCAATCACTTTAAAGTAATGGCACCCTTGAAGTTACAAGTCAATTTGGGCATCTCTTCTTTGAAGGCAAGATATATGGAAAAGATTTAGAGAGTTGGTTAAATTTACGAGAGGGTTATTGTTATGTCCACAAATTTTCTAATAGCGAGAAGATCAATTTCATACTTATAAGTTCCTTCCTATTTTCAAAGGCTAGTGGGATAATTACTATGTCCAACATGTCAAGGATTCTTAATTGTATGCAATAGAACCCACTTTGAAGAAATTTGTTGACATCCTTGAGAAAGAGTATTTACACATGCTTGTTGATTGCTAATGACAAAATGTTGTAGAGATTGTTGTGATGCAAGGCAAAGGCATGAAGAATGTTGTTATGCTTGTTATTTTGTGATGTTATAGTTGCTAATGTATTTCTCATGTATGTTGCAAAGGCTATGGTTGCTATGTGGCTGAAAATAAGATTTAATGAAGCATTTATTTTATTTTAATTTTCAAAGTCTCAAAAGGTGTGCAACGAATGAGTTGAATACAAAGATACAAGTTTTTCAACTTCATATTCATGTTTGGAATACTAGCAACTATCAAATTTTGTTTATAAAAATGTGTGAGGTTGGAAGGTTGTATGGTTAGAGAGTTAGAGAATGTGAGAGTTGATTGAGGTGTTGTTCATTAGTTACTTGACACATATATAGAGTTGATGTGAAGCAGATTTGAGGAGAAGAAGAAATTGAGATAGAGATGGAGGTATGCAGAGTTATAGACCAGGTAAACCAACATGTTGTTTTTTATATGTATCAAGGGACTGCAGTCTCCTTTCACATTACAGCTTGACAAAGAACATATTGGAGCTTGCAGAAAATTTGTGGGAGTTGGAGCTTCCTTGCAAGTTGAAGCTTGCATAAATTTGAGGTAGCACCCTCCTGTAGGTTGGAGCCTACAAAAAATTAGATGTAATAAGGGAGTAGGATCTTTCCTTTGCATCACAACATTAACAAATTTGTGGTTTTCTCCCTTTATGGGTTCCTACTCATATCTATTGTTCACATGTGATGATTTTGTGTGTTGATTTTATGTTGTCGTGAAATTTGTTATGTTATGGTTTACATGTTAAGTGTTGGTCATATATTAAATTTGTTGTTCATAATGTGTGAAGTTTCTCATTTAATAGTTCAATTAATCAGTTTAAAGGAAAAAAATTATGTCCATGAGTGTATGAAATTGATTCACCTCCCCTCCTCCCCTAAGTTTAGTCAAGTTTCCATCACAAGGTTGGAGCCTTGTAGAGTTGAAGTATTTGTAAAGGTTGGAGGCATAATTAGAGGATTGGTGTCATCATCATTTAAACAATATTTACATAAGTTATTTTTATTTTATTTATCGTGTTGTGGCTTAACTTGTGCTTCTAATTAAGAAAAATCTTAACTGGATAATAAACAATTGAAAAAAATATTAATTCACCCCTCTCAACATTTCCAACTATTAGTTTGAGACCCAACTTCTTTAAGATCAACCTAATAGCTGGGAGAAGGATTTTTTTATAAATTAAATGGCCAGCAAGGAAGCACTTAAGGCTCCTTACTTTGATGGAACAAAATTTGCCTTTTTGGAAAATCAGGATGACATACTATATGATGTCTCTTGGAGTTGAAGTGCACCAATCAGTTATAGATGGATATAAGATTCCATCTCCTCTACCAACATGCCAATATGGAAAAAAGTGTGTATGTGGCAAATGCCAAGGCCTTGAATTCTATAACATGTGGTTTGTCAGATTCAAAATTCACCAAAGTTATGAATTGTGAATCAACTAAAGAAACGTGGGACAAACTTATCAGTATATATGAAGGAGATGACAAGGTTAAAAAGGAAAATCTTCAAATCTTCAGAAAGCATTTGGAAAGTCTCAATATGAATGATGAAGAAGATATTTCCGTTTAGTTCCTTCGAGTAGATGAAGTAGTTAACTCTCTCTGAGGACTAGGAGAAAATGTCAAAGAAAAGATGATTGTCCCAAAAGTTTTAAGATCACTCCTAGATCATTTTGATGCAAAGTTTGTTCCATAAAAGAAGTAAAAGACTTAGACACTTTATTAATGTATGAACTTCATGGAATCCCAACAACATATGAGATGAGGATAGGAAATTAAACTCAGAAGGAAGTTATATTCAAGGCTTCAAAGTCATCAAGAAAGGGTGAGAACTATGATTGCAACAACAATGATTCTGATACTAAAATGACACAATTTGTTAAGAAGTTGAAGAAAGAATCCAAACTTAAAGTTAAGTTACCTCTCATTTGTTTTAGATGTGGTAAAATAGGACATTATGCAACAAAGTGTCCTTTCAAGGATGACAGTGATGATGAAGATGAACCCAAGAAAAGAGCATTGAAGAAGAGAGGCTCAATAAAAAAGAATTTCTTCTCCAAGGAAGATAATGATGACTCTGATGTAGAAGAATGTGATCGAAGGAGCGAAGTATTATTCATGGCCTTCAGAAATGAATCAGATAATATAAAAGGAAGAAAGAAGTATGGATGAAATATTAATCAATGTTGTAGAAGAAAATTAGAGACTCAGGAAAAATAATGAAAATTTATCTCAATAAATCATCTCTCTCAAAACCGAGAAAGAAGAACCTAAAAGAATAGAAAAAGTATTGAGCAATAAACTATAGGAAAAGGTTCCCCCGATCCGGGTGCTCGCCATATGCCGCCACCTCAGACATCAACGTGCCCGGCGTTTGGATGCCGGAATGGCAGCTGGACGGAGGGCGATCGCCTTAATTGCTTGCAGGTCCCGGAGGATGGCATTCATTGTGAATCGCCGTCGATCCTTGCGCAGGACAATTCACAGTTAATCGCCATTCATTCCCTTGCAGATGCCTTAATGCTGCCTCCAGGCTCGACCTTGGCACCCATCACCGATAAAATGGACCTCGCAGAGTCCAGTTGCAGACATTCTCTGCGAAATTCTCTCTGCCAGTCTGTTCCTCCCTCTGCTCAGCTCGTGGCCGACCCTTCGGCTCTCGTTTTCTCTCAGTCGTTCCTTGGCTCCTTGTCGAGTTTGCGCAGCCAGACTTCCGCAAAAGCCATGACGCGAAGTCGTGGTCTGTCTCGCAGAGGCAATTCATCGGCCTCCAGGGGTCGCGCTCACCCTTCTCCATCGCCTCTTGTCATCCCCATCTCCTCAGCCTCCCCTTCATCTCCTCCGCCCACCCCTACCATGCCCGCCCCCAACTCTTCCTTCCAGAATTCGCGGTTTACCTTCCGAAGTCGCCTCAACCAGCCCATAATCACTTTCACCACGACTATCATGGTCTCAGAGGAAGCCGAGGAACCTGTTGACCCCATCAGCTCGTCCACCCCTTCCCCTGAAGGAAGTATCTTGCAGGAAACTGAAATTAATCCTCACCCCTCTGCCATGCACATGCAAGAGGATTCCCCGAGGAATGTTGAGGTTTCAGGCACGCCAATTGTCGAAGAAACGGAAATCATTGCCTGCGGTCTTGTTCAGCGTAATTTCGGAATCATGCAAGGAGTTCGTGAAGACGAGGAAGCTTCTCAGCCAGCTGCTCCAGCAAACGCAACTGCCCGACGCCCAGACCCGCAAAGTTCGGGCAAGTAAGTGATTTGGTCAACATGGTTATGTCTTTTTGCGCAGGTTTCGGTTTACCCCCTCTTCGACAAGCTTTTCATATGCACCTGGTCGCTCATAATGTAGGGCTGAGGCCGACCTCAAAGCCCGTTTTCCTTCTTTTGATTTACACGCTCTCATGTATGTTTGGAAAATTTTGGTGGTTCGCTTTGTCTGCTTGGCATCCCCTGCAAGCACGAAGCTCTTTTGTAATGTCTTTCAAACGCCTGTTGCCTGGTCTCTCCACTTCTTCCACAGGCACAATGCTCTTCTTCTGCTCTCTTGTTTCTCTGCTAAGGGCCAGGAAACTGGCCCTCTGAGGCGCTGCCCTCACTGTAAATATTTTTCACTATAGGAAAAGGAAGAAATTTTTGGAAAATTGGAAGTTGGAGTTGGATCTCTAAAAAGGGAGTTAGGCAAAGCCAACAAAAATTTGAAGAGTTCCCAAACCTTAGATGTCATTCTCAACTCTCAAAGGACACCACATGACAAACCTGGACTTGGATATTCAAGCGAATCCTCTAATTCAAAGGAAAACAGTAATGTTCATCATGAAGAAAATCCATAAGGTTTGTTGATGTCCCCTAAGGATATTTTCACAATAATCCCGCAGGAAACAAATATCATCCAATAATGAGAAGCAACCTCTCCCCAAAAGGAATGACTCATCAAGGCAAACTTATACTAATAGGTATCAAACTATTTTCCTTGGTCGTCATTTCTTTTGTAAAAAATTTGGTCATTAGGAAAAACACTGCAAGGCATATAAAGCTAATCACCAAAATAAAATTGTGGCTTTAATAGGCAAGACCAAATCAGAACTTATATTTCCTTTGCTCCTATTTCAAAGTATAGTCTATAAAGTTACAAATTCTACAATCTAGGCCACGAAGCACAAAATTTCCCACTAAATCCAAGAGAAATAGTCTAGAGAAGGAAGATCGAAGAGTCTACCCATGAAAAATGAGGTATGGTTATGTATTCTTAGAATAAGGAAAGTCAATGGTTTGTAGATAGTGGGTGTTCCATACACATGACAAGTTACCATAAAAATTTCATCTCTTTAAGCAAAGAAAATGATGGGAATGTGACCTTTGGATATAACAGATCTGTTAAAATTGTTGGAATAGGTACGATAAGTCTCATCAATGGCAAGAGAAAATCACAAAATGAATTATATGTTGAAGGCCTCAAGCATAATCTTCTTAGTGTCGGCCAAATGTGCGGTCATGGACATGATCGCATTTTTCATGTCAAAGACTGTGAAATAAAGAGATCATCTATAGGAAGACTGGTAGGAAAAGGGGTAAGAATAACAGATAATGTATACATTCTCTGTGAAATTCAAGAAGAAAGATGCTACATGAGTTAACCAAATGAAATTTGGTTGTGGCACAAGTATTTGGGACACCTAAGCTTTGATAACTTGGTGAATATCAGCAAAACCCAAGCAATAAGAGATATCCCTAGAATCTCAAAGCCAACAAATGTTATTTCTATACCATGTCAACATGGAAAGCAAACCAGGACCAATTTCAAATCAAAGAAATGTTCAACATTGATGCCTCTAGAAATCATTCATACAGATTTGTGCAGTCGAACAAAAAATTCCAGCACTAGAAGGAGAAAGCTACTTTTTATTATTTATAGATGATTATACTAGAATTATGTAGATATATTTCATGGAATATGAGTCAGAAGCACTAGATTGTTTTAAAAATTTCAAAGGAGTAGTTGAAAATGAAAGTGGCTTGAATATCAAACGCTTAAAAACTGGATAGATGTGGTGAATTTACCTCAAGATAATTTATCGAATTCTATGAAAAACATGGAATCAAGAGGCAACTTTCTGTTGCTAGGACTCCACAACAAAATGGAGTGGTAGAAATAAAGAACATATCTATACATGAGACTATAATAACAATGTTATCAGAAGCTAGCTTATTTGTTAAATTCTGGAAGGAAGTAGTTGGGGGAAGTAATATACATCATGAAAAGGGCACAACTCCGGGTAAATAGTGATCAAACTCTATATAAACTATGGAAAGGAAGGCCCACTTTTGTAAAACACTTCATAATATTTGGAAGCAAATGATTTATGAGGATTATAAATGACAATTCACTAAGAAAGTTTGATTCTCACATTGATGAAGGAATTTTTCTTGGATACTATTTAAGAAGCAAGGCCTACAAATGCTACAACAATCGTCTTTGAAAGGTGGTAGAAAGCAATGATGTAATGATAGATGGGGCTTTTCTTGAAAAATATGTAGATCTAACAAATGAAGAATACCTTATCCTTGTAGATCAGGAAGAAGGTGTCACAAAAGAAGAGCAAGAGCCAGAAAATCAAAAAGAGGAACCAACTCAGACACCACCCAAGACAACCTTCAAGTTTGTCCAAAAGCACCATCCAGAGGACCAAATCATTGGAGGTATGGACACAGGAATACAAAAAAAAAGGATGAAAAACACACCAAAAAATAGTGATATCACCATGCTATCCCATATAGAGCCAACGAATTTCACTTAAGCAAGTAAGGATCCACACTGGATAAAGCAATAGAAGAGGAGATGAATGAAATTGAAATGATTGGAACATGGGAACTAGTACCTCATCCAAAGGATAAGAATTTCATAGGAACCAAGTGGGTGCTCAAGAAGAAAATTAATGAAGATGGACAAGTCATTAGAAACAAGGCAAGATTGGTGTGCAAAGGGTATACTCGAATTGAAGGAATTGACTTATAAGAGACTTTCACTCTAGTCGCTAGATTAAAGGCCATAAGGATGTTTTTAACATTCACATGTTCAAAAGGGTTCAAAGTCCTCCAAATGGATGTAAAGGAAACCTTTCTAATTGGTGACTTAAAATAATTAGTATACATGAAACAACCAGAAGCATTTGACTTACCATAAAATAAAGACTTTGTATACGAATTAAAGAAGGCCTTGTAGGATTTAAACAAGCTCCAAGAGCTTGGTATGTAAGAATTAATCATTATCTTCAACAAAAAGGGTTTAAGAGAGGAGTTTGAGGAAGAAAACTTTACATGAAGATGGATGAATAAAATATGCTAATTACACTAGTATATGTGGATGATCTAATTTTTGGCAGCAACAATGATGAAATGAGTTGCAATTTTGCCCACACTATGTAAAATAATTCTAAATGTCAATGATTGGAGAGTTTTCTTTCTTTCTTGGACTTCAAGTGACTCAAAAAAAAGTTGGAATGTTCATAACAATAACAAATTACCTCAAGGAAATTCTTAAACGATTTGGGATGGAAGAATGCGTGGTTATAATCACACCTATGATTACAAGTTGTAAGTTGAGTAAGGAAGATGAATCTCCCATAGTGGATACAACTCTCTACAAATCAATGATCATAGGTCTCTTATATCTGACAACTTCATGATCGGACATAATGCATGCAATAGGTATGGCAGCAAGATTCCAGTCAGCCCCTAAGGAATCTCACATGCAAGCTATGAAAATGATATTTAGATATCTGAAAGGCATTTCTAATCTTGAACTCTAGTATCCTAAAAGCACGAATCTTATCTTGAGATCATACACTGATGCAGATTGGGCAGGAAGCATTGATGATCAAAAGAGCACCAATGGAAACACATTTTTCTTGGGAGATTGTCTTGTATCTTGGTTAAGTAAGAAATGATCATCTATATCTCTCTCCATAGCATAAGCCAAATATATAGCTACAACAAATTATTGCACAAAATCCCTATGGATGAAGGAAGCCTTGAAGGATGTCACAGTGGAAATAAAACAACCTATCACCATCTCTTGTAACAATACCAATGAAATAAGTCTTTCAAAGAACCCAATCATGCACTAAAAAACAAAACATATTCCAATCGAGTACCACTTTCTTCGAGAACAAGTTGTTGATCAGAACATCAAAATGGAATATGTTAGCACTAAGGAACAAATTGTAGACATCTTCAGTAAACCTTTGCCTCAAGAATAATTTGAATATCTTCATCAAAAGATGGGTGTCATCTCTCTTCCATCCCAGTAGAGCGTCCCTTTGCTATTGATGTCAAAGGGAGAGTAGCTAGAAGTTAGGGGGAGTAGCAGGAAGTAAGGGGGAGCAGTAGGAAGTTAGAGGGAGCAACAAGAAGTTATCAATGTTGCCATCAATAACAAAGAGGGAGATTGTTGGAGAAAATAATTGTTATTGATGTCAAAGGATGTCCAGTGATCTAAATTGGAGTATATTAGTAATTTTCAAATTCAAGCTTCTGTGATCCATATTTTGATTATTTGAAAACATTTTCAGAAGAAATCACATTGGTAGATTTAGGCCGACACGTTTCGAACCAACCTATGTGGTTCATCATCGGGACAAGATGAAAAATCAGATCATAGCGGCAAGTTAAATAGGGAGTCAAGACCTTCTAATGACTATAGGTAAAACGACTATTTTTTACTGGATAGGAGAATGGACAAATTATTTTTTATTTATTATTAATTAATAATAAATTAATAAATCAAATAGAATATATAATTATATATAACTAACCAGACCCTCAATATATAAAAATAATAAGACAAAACACTATAACTCTAAACTAATGAAAGCATTATTAAAAAAAAAACAACATTTTTTTTTTGCTTATAGAGGAATCGGCAACAGGAGCAACCTCGCAACTCGCGTTACACGGGGTCGATTCTGACCGCTACCACTATAACCCCTGGGAAACTGCGCCTACCCCTCTCCACAACTCTGGGTTAGTCCGGGTGAATTGAACTCGTGACCTTTAGTACAGAGCCCGCCTTTCTAATGAACTTCACCGCATTGTGATTACCAACTCGCCTACCCCGTGGGGCTAAAAAAAAAAAAATTAATAAATAAAAAATAATTAATTAGTCAAAGGAAAAATATAAATTAAAAGGTAATAGAAATAATATTAAGTATTATATTATATTAATTAGTTGTAAAATAAAAGGAGAAAAATATTATCTTGGTTATAAATTAAAATTTAAAGTAATATGTTTAAATAAATTTAATTTAATTTTAATACTTATTATTTTATAAATATATAAATATTATTAATTAGATTAAAAAATAAAATAAATTTTAATAAAATAATTATCTTTGTTATAAATTAAATTTAAATTGTAATATGCTCACTAATTTTTTTTTTTAATTATTTATTATTTTATTAGTTTATAGTTCTTTGAAGAAAAAGGAGAAAGAAATTAATATATTTGTAAAAAAAAAGGACAAATAAACAAACTTCCGGGCGAGAAAAATCGAAAAGAGGAAAAAGAGTAAAGAAAGGAAGAGAACTAAGAGGAAAGGGTTGGAATCCAACAACTTTGATTTTCCAAGCATCGTTCCTATTAAGATTGCTAGGCCTCCTCTCAATTTCAATGGCTTCCCTAAATTTATGGTGATGAAAGTGAGAAATCTTCGCAATGACCCTAGACTCCTCAATGCATATCTCATGTTTGGTCTTCTCAGCATGCTCTGCTAAGGCCAAAGAGCGGATCCTCCCATGCTTGATATTGGAAGTGTGTTCCTTAATCCTTTGATTAATATATCGTCCCATTTCACCAATGTATGATGTCCCACAAGAGCATGGGATGACATTAACACCTTTCATATCCTTGGGTGTCCACAGGGTCTTTTGCCAATTTTAAGGAACTTCTTATGGTGTTTAGGGTCGAAAGGTAGAGGGAATGTTGTGCTTCCTAAGGATTCTTGCAATCCTATCAGTCGTCCGTTGGAGAAATCCCATCTATTGAAGGATTTTGCTATAATGGTTATAGTAAGAAACAAGGTCTTAAAGCCTTCCTCAAAGCTAGCAAAAGTCTTAAGGTTAAGAAAGACCCTAATGATCGTAGTTCTCGAGTTCATCTCCCCTTCATCCAAGGGACGACTGACAGGATTGTGAGAATCCTTAGGAAGCACAATGTTCCCTCTAGCTTTCGAACCCTAAACACCATAAGAAGTTCCTTAAAATTGGCAAAAGACCCTGTGGACCCCAAAGACATGAAAGGTGTTTATGTCATCCCATGCTCTTGTAGAACATCATACATTGGTGAAATAGGTCGATCTATTAATCAAAGGATTAAGGAACATGCTGCCAATATCGAGCATGGGAGGACCCGTTGTTCGGCCTTAGCAAAGCATGTTGAGAAGACCAAACATCAAATATGCATTGAGGAGGTTAGGGTCATTGCAAAGATTTCTCACTTTCATCAGTGTAAATTTAGGGAAGCCATTGAAATTGAGAGGAGGCCTAGCAATCTTAATAGGGACGATGGTTGGAAAATCAACAGCTGTTGGATTCCAGCCCTTTCCTCTTAGTTCCCTTCCTTTCTTTACTCTTTTTCCTCTCTTTGGTTTTTCTCCCTCGAAGGTTTGTTTATTTGTCCTTTTTTCTTAATTTCTTTCTCCTTTTTCTTCAAATAACTATAAACTATAAAATAATAATTATTTATAATTAAAAATAAAAATAAATTTAGTAAACATATTACATTTAAACTTAATTTATAAACAAGATAATTATTTTATTAAAATTTTATTTATTTTTTATTTTTTAACTAATTAATAATATTTATATATCTAATAAAATAACGAACACTTAAAATTGAGGTGAGTATGGGCGAAATGAAGCAAGGGGAGGTCGTACGTGTGGGTTTAGGGTAAATCCCTAGGTTTTTACTGCATTTACTGAAGGCTGCATCCCTGTATCGTTGCCGCTTGCTGCCTCTCTCCGTTACCGTCTTCACACCCGTCGCTTTCGGTTGCCGACTTCTGGCTGGGATTATGGGGGACAATATGGAGGTAGAGGAGGTAGATTACTCCGAGGAACCCTATCCGGATCGGGTTATTTTTGGGAACCCGTGCTTCTCATTGACGGCTACTGACCCACTTTTGTTTTCTAATCCGACTCTGCCATCTGCTTCGCCTATCATCTCCATTCCTAGGCACTGTTCTGTGACACCTCTCTCTGAGCCGCTTCCTGTTGATTCTTCGGGACTTGATGTCCCTCCTCTTTCACCAGGCACCCTGAATTTTCTATCTGCGAACACCCCTCCCTCGCCTTCCTTTGACCCCCATCCCCACCTTTCATCTTTCTTCACTGTGCCCCCGGTGGACATCCCGGTATCCGCTACGGCTAACCCTCCTGTCTCGGTTCCTCTTCCGTCAGGATGCTTTGAGACTCTTGCGGTGAAAGTAAAACCTGCTAAATTTATCCCCCCGGAAGGTGTTCCAAATCCTTTGGTGGATCATTCATCGGCTCCTCGCTCTGGCAAAAGGAAGACTAAGTGCATAAAGGTGACCACGAAGGACATCACTATTAGATTTGACGAGACCTCGACTATAGGGGAAGCTGTTGTTATGGCGTGTATAATGCTTGTAGGACATGTGCGTGGTCGAGCATACTTGGCCAACAGGCTGACCTAATGGGTTAAGGAGATCTAAGGTGGATTATTGAAGGAACTACCTGAAGTTCATGTCCTACCCAGGGGATGGTTTTCCTTACACTTTGCAAAGGAAACCTACATTGATTTGGTACTCGCCAGGTACTGGCACATTGAGATGGCCTCGGTCCTTCTCAAGCGGTGGAGCCCGTTATTTGACCCCGAACATGAACAAACTGGGGCTGGACCTCTTTGGGTACGCCTACCAGGGCTCCCATTACAGTACTAGTGCGAGGAAGTCTTTATCTGGATTGGAAATGCTCTGGGAACATATCTGGCCCACGATCGTACTTTTGTTGAATTGAGAAATCAAACCCTAGCTCGCGTTTTGGTTCACTTGGATACTCGTGAGGGCCTGGAGGAGAAGATTACCTTACAATAGGGGAAGTACAGCAGGATCCAGATCTTGGATTATGAAGGGGTTCCGTTTCGATGCAGACGGTGTGACAAGGTGGGTCAACTCTTCAAAGATTGCCCACTCAACATGAAACCACTGGACTCTCCAAAGATCACACCTGTTCCATCCAGGGTCAACTCGCCGACTTCTTCTCTCCCTCCCCCCTCAGGTCCTACTACTTCGACAATCTCTCCTCTTCACAAGACAGGGGAGGCTGGGAACAAACCATCTTCGTCGTCGTTGACCACGGCTCGTGCTGTTGCTGAAGCTGCAAAAGTCTCAGGTATATCTCTAATCCCTTCCCCCTCAGCTTTTGATAATATCTCATCTGTTGTTGCTTCATCAGCTCAGATATCCATGGCTCACTATATCATGTCGACCCCTCCTCTTATTGCCTCCACTGCCCCTTCTCTGCTTTCACCATCTTTTTCCTCCATCTCGCTGACATCCTCCGGGGTCTCACTTACTCACCATTATTTCCTTTGCCCCAGATCCCACACCAAGGATATCTTGGTCCGACAGGCTGGATTAGGGCTCAACCTTCCAGGATCTGGTCCTTTGTCATCCAGGGGAAGGAAGTCTGATCTCTCCAAAGCCATTTTGCGAGCAGGGGTGGAGGTTTCCTCTGGTCGTCAATCCACTCTCGACGGAGTCCTTAGAGCTAAAAATACCCCGAGAGGAGTTCCCCCATGAAGTGCTTGTCCTTCAATTGCAGGGGCTTGGCTAGTGCCTCTAAGAAACTAGCTTGCAGAGACTCATTGAGGTTGAACCGATTGACATTAATCTGCTTCAAGAAACCCTTGTTTTGGCTGAGTACATTACCCGCTCCCTACAATCTCTGGTCCCAAGCTGGATTTTTGTGGCAATAGATGTTGTAGGGAGATTAGGGGGTTTAGCCATAGGATATAACCCTAGATCCATCAGGGTTGATGCATCATGGGGGGGATTAGGATTTATGGGTATTGATATATTCTCTGCATAGCTTAGTAAAAATGTTCGGATCGTGAATTTTTACGGACCCTGTCATCAGAGGGAACATTTCTGGGAACATTTTTTAAACCTCTCGATCCTGGCATCTGATCATATTATTATCGAAGGGGACCTAAATTTTCCTTGGGGTTCAGTGAATCCTAGGGGTCTTCGGCACAGGTTGATGCTATCACAGGGTACATGACAAATCTTCTGGACCAGACCAATTTTGTAGATGTTCCCATGCACAAACCACTCCCCACTTGGAGAAACAAAAGAGTGGGTGAAGCTGCTTTGGCTCGTAGATTAGACAAATTTTTAATGAAGGGTCTGTTCTTACAACATCTGCATCACTACAAGCAATGGGTTGGCACAATAGGCATTTCGGATCATTCCCCTATATATCTGGAAATCCATGGGCCACACCAAAAGCCAAAAGCCCCCTTTAAATTCAACCACGTCTAGCTGCAGGACCCTGCTTTCATTAAATTGGTCTCTGATTTCTAGACTACCAGCCCGATCAATAGAGCTGAATCTTTGGCAAAGGGATTCTGCAACAACCTTTCCAAGCTCAAACATCTCTCGATCAATTGGAATAAGGAAAAGCTTAATAGGGAAAATGCGCGACTCACTCAAATTGAATCTGAATTGAGCGCTTTACTTGATGATCGAAGTCTGGGTTTCATCTCTGCGGATGAGAAGACATATTTGATCGAGTTGGAAAATCAAAAGGCTCACATTCTAAAGGAGCGAGAGGAATCCCTGAGGCTAAGGAGCAGAGCTATTTGGCTGAAAGCTGGGGATGAAAATACTAGGTTCTTTCAAAATTATGCAAAGGGGAGAAGGGTAGCAAATAGCATCTGGAATCTCCCTCTACCTGAGGGAGGTTTTGCTGAATCTTTCAACAAGCTCTCCCACCTGGGCTCTTCTCACTTCAGGAACCTCTACAAGAGTCCCCCTGATGTAAAATTGGCTGATATCATAAACGTGGCTGGACATTTTCCTAGATTTGTCAATGAGGAAGATGCAGAAGAGCTCTTTGCAGGACTAGTTGAAAGTGGTCGAGGAGAGCAGAACTACAGGATCTATATATCATGCCATCAATTCGAATTTCATTGCCCTTATCCCAAAGTCTGATTCTCCATCCTCCTTTAATGATCACAGACCTATATCTTTGTGTAATTGTCTCTACAAGATCATATCCAAGATAATCACCAACAGGCTCAGGCCTATCCTCTCTCGGCATATTGCTCCTCAACAATTTGCTTTCCTTGAATCCAGATAGATTCATGAAGCCATCCACTCTATCTGGACTAGACATATAAAAAGTATCATCCTCAAGATTGACCTGTCAAAAGCCTTCGATCGGGTCAGTTGGCTCTATATCAAGATGCTTCTCATCCATCAGGGTTTTCCTCATAATTTCATTACTTGGATCATGACCTGCATTACCACACCCACTTTCAGTGTTCTCATAAATGGCTCGGCTTCTCATTTTTTCCATTCTGAAAGGGGCTTAGGCAAGGTTGCCCTTTATCCCCCCTCCTCTTTCTCATTGTCATGGAAGGTCTCAGTCGTTTAATTGCATCAGCGAAGAGGGAAGGAGACCTTAGTGCCCTCAAGATCTCGGATGATTGCTTTCTTACACATCTACTATTTGTGGATGACGTGCTCATCCTGATGGATGGTAGTATTCAAGACTCCTGTTCTTTCTCCAAGATTCTTCTCCTTTTCTGGTCAGCCTCTGGGATGTTAGTTAACCAGTCAAAATCCACTATCACTTTTGCTCGTACTTCAGTCAATGAATCCCAATTTGCAGAACCGGTTTTTCCTTATAGTATCCATCCTTTGGACCGAGGACTCAAATACTTGGGCTTTTGGTTAAAACCTACCTGTTAGAGAATAACAGATTGGGTATGGCTTGTCTAAAATTGGAGAAAAGACTATCCATCTAGAGTCACAGATACTTATCTCGGGCAGGAAGGCTGGTTCTTATCAAATCAGTTCTGGAAGCTACTCCAGTTTTCTGGATGGCTCTTGCATGGATCCCCAGGAATATTCTATCCCGTATGCAGCAACTGTGCAACAAATATCTTTGGAGTGGGAATCAAGACAAGAAAATCTTCGCTTGGATTAACTGGGAAAAGATTGCATTTCCAAAGAAATGGGGAGGCTAGGGATTAAAAGATCTCCCCCTATTTGCGCAAGCCCTTGCTGCAAAAATGGGATCGACATTGTTGATTGGTCAGAATTTATGGACTCATATCTCTTATCATAAATACATCTGGCCTCAACACATGATGGATTGGGTCTGACTGCCTAGTTGGCCGAAGGCAGGCATCTCATCCGTGTGGAAGGCTTTGCTTCACTCCCTACCCCATATAAGAGACAATCTAGTGCGAAGGATAAACGATGGCTCCCTAGCATGGATTGGTCTAGATTCATGGATTGGAGGTGGAGGAAGGCACATACTTTCTCAAGACCTCATCATGTATCTCCACTCTCGAGAGATCAGGGTTTTGTCACATATTGCTGATCAACAAAGTACATGTATATTTATGCAAGCATGGAAATCGACTCATCAACTCGATATACCCCCTAGATGGCACCAGGAATGGCATGATTACATATTAGCGCTATCTGAATCTCACATCAGGATTAAAGAGGGATCAGACGAATTAGTTTGGTGTCTAGCCGAGAATGGTATATACTCCCCTAAATCGGGATACATTTCATTGAATCTTCACAAGAGACCAGATCAGATTTCGGGTTGGTGGAGAAACATTTGGAAACTCACTGCCCCACTGCGAACCAGATTATTCTTCTGGTGCATTCTGAGAGATAAAGTGCCCACGGGGGAGCACCTAACTCACAGATCTTTCCATGGGCCTACTTGGTGCATTTTATGCAAATGCGCATCGGAATCAACAGATCACCTATTTTTACGTTGCAATGCCCTTCACTCACTTTGGAGAGCCTTATCCTCCTCTATCCGATTTACTGGGCAATGGGATGGAAATGATCTGGGAAGTGCATGGGATGACTGGTCCAATAGACATAAGGGATCCAATCTACAGAGCCTTCCCTTTCTTGTCAGTTGGTATGTCTGGCTAGCCCAAAACCGTCACATTTTTTTATAACAGACCAACGCGTTGGCCTCACATAGAGGTTGGCATAATCTTTGCATATAAGGATTTTCTGGACCCTCCGCCTCCTAGAGTGCGTCGACCTCACCCCCCTCCTTACATAGACAAAAGTACCCCCTGGGCTTTCTTTGATGGTGCTGCAAACCTACAGGGTTGTGGTGGTGGCTTCTGTTAGGCCCCTATACTGCTAGTGTAACCCCTTATTGTTATTAGTACAACCCACTTATTATACTGATGTACCCATATAGTGCCCATATTGTTACTATTATGCCCCATAGAATCCCACTATTGTTATTATTATGCCCTTACATTATTATTGTTATGTCGGCTCTGATTATGTTATGACCCCTTAGACCCCTATATATAGAAAGGAGGTCTTTTCATTTGTATCATCCAAGAATTGTTCATTTGTGTAATGTAAAGGAGGTTTCCCCCTCGAAGAGGCTGAATTCTACGCTGTTGACCTATCTTTTCTATCTTTTCTTGAGCTGGTTTCATAACATTTTGTATCAGAGCTTTGGATTCTAGGGTTTCGCTGCTCCAAAAAGGTCATCGTGGCATTTTCGCTAACAAATTTTTTTTCTGTGATGTTTCAGAAGCTAAAAAAAAAACCCATTTGAGAAGACATCGCGCTGAATCGCAGGTCCAAATTTCAGATCTTTTCGCTCTATATTTGTGGAGATATGATCTGAGGAAGTTGGTCTTTTTGCAGACTCCTGAATTACATTCCAAACAGGTGACCTGGGGAAAATCATCATAACTTTCTCTTTGAGCATCAGATTGAAATTTTGTAAGAAGGTACAAAAATAGGACGGACTGTAGTTTCTTGTATATAATTTTTAGTGCCAAATGTTGAAACAGTGACACGTGGCACTTCATAAAATTTCTCTCTTCTGGAAAGGTCTATAATCAGGTCATCTTGGGAGATTGTCCATAACTCTTTCTTGGAGAATCCAATTTGCATAAGAATGGTGGCATTGGAAAGAAGACACAGAGGGCTACTACAGGTCGCAATTTCAAAACTTAAAGATTCGAAATTACAAAGTTACAGTCATTTCAAGATCGAGCTCCTAAAATAAAATAAAAAAGCAAGATGAGGAAGTTTGATGGCAAGGATCCCATAAATTGGATACTTTAGATGGAGCAATATTTTGATCTACATGGTGTACCACTGTTACAAAAGGTATGTATTGTATCTTCATATTTAGAACCGGATCAATTTTTATGGTATGAAGGGCTTTGTTCTCGTAAAAACTTGTTACGTGGTCAATTTTCACGGAGGAAATGATAGCACATTATGAGGATACAAAGAGCAACACCTTCTTTAGAGCAACACCACAACAATTGGAAAGAGTAAAAGGGCTTTGTGACATAGTGGAAAGCAAAATTATGAAGCATACCCTTCACAACTATAAAGATGGAAGTGTTGTTTCTCCTAGCCTTCCACAACCTACAAGGGTTACACCACAACAATTGGAAGAAAAAAGAGAAAAAGGGCTTTGTTACAATTGTGATAGAAAATGCACTAAAGGTCATAAGTGTGCTGAGAAGAAATTATTATACATAGAATATAAAGAGGAGGAAGAAAAGGAGCAAGAAACATCAAAAGAAGAGGATATACGCCAGGACCCCACCCCAGAGAAAGAAGAAATGAATCATACCATATCTTGTAAAGCATTGGCAAGAATTACCACTCCTCAAACTCTCAAGATAGAAGGACATATCAAGAAGAAAAGGAGCAAGAAAGGTCAAAAGAAGAAAATATACTCCAGGAACAAAGCCTAGATGAAGAAGAAATAAATCCGACCATATCTTGTAATGCATTGGCAGGAATTACCACTCCTCAAACTATCAAGATAGAAGGACAAATCAAGAAGAAAAAGGTAATAGTGTTAATTGATTCAGGAAGCACCCACAATTTTATTCATTGTAGGGTAGCAAAAGAATTGAATTGCTTCCTATATCCAGCACCAGAGTGTCAAGTGATGATTGCAAATGGAGGAACAATAAA
>APFE031578002.1:1508-40420 GCA_000404065.3 Pinus taeda
AACTTTGACCTGATGGTATCCACTGTGCAAATCCAACTTGGTGAAATAAACAACTTCCTTCAATTGATCTAAAATATCATCTATGCGAGGAAGGGGATAACGGTTTTTAATTGTTATCTTATTCAACGCTCGATAGTTAATGCACATTCTTCATGAACCATCTTTCTTTCTCCCCAAAACGATTGGTAACCCACATGGTGATGTGCCAGGCCTGATGAATCCCTTCTCGAGCAACTCCTGCACCTGCTTCTTGATTTCAGCGTTCTCTAAAGCAGACAACCTGTACATCCCAATATTAGGCAATGGAACATCTTGCTACAAAATAATATCATGTACTATTTCCTTTTTGGGTGGCAGACCTTTAGGTTTCTGAAACAGGGCATCATACTCTGAAATAATGTTTTCTATATTAGCCTGTTGCTAAGCATTACAACCCTCAAATACATTGGTTTTATCAGGTTTCTTTTCCTTTACAACCATTAGTAAGAATTGTTTGCATGAATTTATGATTCTTTTCATCTGCCCAGAATTTATGAGAGTATAATTGTTCCTGAGCTTGTGAGCTCTTACAAAGTATTTGATTCCATCTTTAACAAGTAGATACTTGTTCTCAGTTCTATATAAAATAGCCTTTCTATCATACAAGTAAGGACTTCCTAAAACAATTCCACATATATCCAAAGGAATTATGTCTAACTCAACCTCATCTACAAATGCTGACCCAAAAGAAAACGTGAGTTTGCACTGTCTAGTCACTTGTAGTTGTGCTTTATCATTCAACCATCCTAATGGGTATGGTTTCTTGTGAGGTGTAGTTGTTAATCCCAATTTCTTTACAATTGCTTCAGAAATCAAATTTACTTGTGAGCCACTATCAAACAAAGTATCAATCTTTTGATGTTTGGAAATAACTCGAATATGAAAAAACTCATGTCTTTTTCTCTCATGTTCTTCATCAATAACAGATTGAGCAGAATTACTAGTAGATGCTTCAGAATTCTTACCTTTTATACATGTGGTTGCAACGATTGTTTCATCTCTCGAGTTTGACCCCAAATCTTTCTGAATAATTGTAGCAGTCTTCTTCTTCTTACCCTCAGACTTCTTAGGTCTCAGCTCTGGATGCAGAATCCAACAATGCTCATCATCATGCCCCTCCTTCTTACAGTAGGTGAATGAAGCTTTACTTTTCTGTGCAGTGTTAGCCTTCCTTGCTTTCCACTTCTGCTTTCTTTTCTCCTTGCTCTTGCTTACAATGGGTTGGGATGGTCCCCCAACTTCTGGATTTCCATTCTTTCCTTTAGCTTCTAGATGCATAGCTTGTACAGATACCTCATCTATACTAGTGGGATTAAACATGAGGATGGTATGCCTCATGTAGCTGTGTAGACCACCAGTGTACTTCAAAATAGTCTCTGGTGAATCTAATGAGATGCCCAACATCAATGCTCTCTTTCTAAATTCTTGAGTATACCCTTGTACACTTTTCCCTTTCAACTGCCAAAGAGTTTGCCAACTCATCATGGCTTGTTGCATGTAGGCCAATGGATAGAACTGCTTTTTTATTGCAGCAACAAATTCACTCCAGACAGAGATGGTCTTACCATGTTTTTTCATATCAGCTTGGGTTCTGCCTTCCCACTAAACCAAGGCAGTGCCTCATAGGCGTAGGTTTGCTAGCTGAATTTTACCCTTGTCGGAGTTAATATTCTGTACTCTGCAATACACATCAATTTGTCTAATCCAACTGTCCAACTTTTCAGCATTTAGCTCTCCATCATATATAGGCAAATCAAATTCAACATCTAGCTTAACCAAAGATGCTTTCTTATTATGCACAGGGCTATTAGGAGGTGTGAGAAAGCTTTCCTCTTTCCCTTTTCCTTTTGAGTGGTCATGGGAATGAGATTCATCTTCATCTTTATCTTGTTTAGAACCTGATGAATCTTCATTCTTATGCTTTCTAAAGTCCCTATACATTTCTTCTACCATAGACTTTATAGCTAGGAAACTCTCCATGAATTGAGGGTTCGGCGCCATAGAACCTTCCTCTGACATTGTCTTCCGAGGATAGACTCTCCCAATTTTAGGATTAGTTTCGACCAACTCTCCTTCTAATTTGAGCTTTGATCTAGTGAGCATTCAACAGCTAAACCAACACAAGCTTGTCCAACCTTATAGCCTAGAGCTCTGATACCACTTGATCTGATAATCACCCTATGAGTGACATCAGTTGAAGATTTATTGTTTAAAGGTATTACAGACTCATATGCTAGTGTGTGTTCTGTGTTATTTAAGCAACAGATCGATCAGATTGCCAATACACAGACAACAAAATGGAAATACAGTAATCAAACACAAAGACACAAGAATTTTAATAAGGAGTTCACCCTATTCTCCAAGGCTACGTCTTCGGTCCAGCTTTCAGTGGTGGCCTTGTTTTATTGTGTCTTTAAGCAGAGAATTACAATACAGGGACTCAATGTGAGTTCTTCTGAAGCAGGTTTTGCTTGGCAAGGTGGTTCTTGGATTCCCTAAGCCACTTGAGTACACAGACTTCTTCTTCCTACCAGCTCTGTGACCTTTTGGTCTACAGTGGAAAGAGCCAAATATGGTGCTCAGTCTGGACAGATTCCTCTATGGGATGGCTTGAATCTCTCAAGCTCTCTAGTGCTCGACGCTGCTTCTAGTCATCTTGGCCCTCCGTCCTCTTTTTGCTTTTGCTTCACTATCTTCTTTCTTTGTGTATTCTGTCCTCCTCTCGGGATTTTGGTCTCTCCTCGTCTCTCGGACTGTTCTCCGACTGGATTGTGTATTCTATCTCTGTTCACGGCTTTTAGCCATTCTATTCCAAGCCTGTTTGGTTCCTCTTCTGCCTCTGTCGATTCACCTTCTGCAACTGCGCTTGGAGTTCTCCGTTCGGCGTCAGCATGAACGCTCAGGGAGTGGCTACATGTCCTCCTCTAAACGGCGCCAGCCTGCTTCATTGGTTTGTTTCTTCAGTTACATCGTGGATGAAGTCTTTCCTCCACCGTGGCGGTCAAATGGATTC
The DNA here is from genome assembly GCA_000404065.3 of Pinus taeda. Lineage (NCBI taxonomy): Eukaryota > Viridiplantae > Streptophyta > Pinopsida > Pinales > Pinaceae > Pinus > Pinus taeda. The sequence continues at coordinate 4,561 of APFE031578002.1, forward strand.
CAGATATTTACAAATCACGGCATATTCCTTCGTCGATTCCGCTTCCTCCATCCGGCTTGATCTCAGCCGTCCGATCTGGGGCCTCCAGATCTGACGCCATACGCACGTCCCGCGTGATTGACTTGCTCGACCCATAACGCGCGATCAACGACGGTTTTCTCTCACCTCCACTTGCCACGCGTCGGTTGTTGAGTGGGATCGCTCCGCTTCCATCCAAAACCGCTTACCGTTTGAGAGCGCCCCGATCAATACTTCCAATTTCCAAAGCGCGGGTCCCGCCTTTGTCCTTTTAGCGCTTTTGCCTTTTCTGCCCGCGGTTCTTCGGCTCCTGACGCGACCAAGTGCTCGGGCTTCCTCCATTTTGGTCCTGTTCACTTAGCGATGTGCTTTTAGCGCTAATCGCGCATCAAAACCCACCTCCTTTTCCCAACCTGAGGCTCTCAGGGGCTACTTTGACCTCCTGCGCAGTCTCCATGGGCCTCGGTCAACACGCTTTGACCGAGGCCCTCGTCGTTCCACTCTGGCTGGCATTGCCACTGGTTCAGGGGTGTTTTTGATCGCGATTTTGAATTCTTTAGAGATTTGTCCCGACCTGATACAATCATGGTTCTTTGACATCTTGATGGAATCCAATTCAGATCAGTAACTAAAAACAGTTAGTGGTAGTGCTTTTTCAGTGTTTCCCAAGTAAGTCGACAAGTAATCTAAGAAACACTAAACATGAACATGTCATACTAAAGGGCTAGTTATAAACAAAAGTATCCCAAGAGTTACTGCAACAGTTACAATGCATAGGAATTTGGGCAACTCCAATGGGTGGTAAAGTCGGGACAATTGATCGATATTATTTTTTAATTGTAACTAGAACCAATTAGTGGTAGTGCTTTTTCAATGTTTCCCAAGTAAGTCAACAAGTAATCTAAGAAATTTCATAGTTTGTATCTTGAATTATTCTTTTAAGATATTTAATTTTGAGTATTAGTCTATGAAAATCACCTCTTCACTTAATACATATTCGTCCAATCTTTTGCATAAATACCACATCAAAACAAAACCCAAGCAAGTCTTTAGTGTAAGTACCACATTAGAACAAAATCCAAGCTATTCTTCATAGGATTTTGGGTGAACTTTGAAGTTTGCTTCAAGAATAACTAACAAGAGCATTGATATGGGAATAAAGATGGTGTTGAAGTAATAAATTTGTAAAATTACAAAATCCAAGCTATTCTTCATGGGATTTTGGGTGAACTCGGAGGTATGCTCCAAGAATAGCTAACAAGAGCATTGATATGGGAATACAGATGTTGTTGAAGTAGTAAATTTGTAAAATTTCCAAGAATAGCTAACAAGAGCATTGATATGGGAATAAAGATGGTGTTGAAGTAGTAAATTTGTAAAATTTATACGAGAAATTAACTTAAATATTCCAAACATTAGACAACACACTAAACACAATATAATTTTAAATACCCTCTCCTCCATATCTCTAGCAACTTTTCCTTTTAATGATCATTTTTTTGCTTCTTTCTTCCAATTTTTCATAAGAAATTCCTCCCAATCACAACACAATTTTCCCCCAAGTTTTTAATGGCATTACTTGTAGGCCACAAGGTGGAGACAATATTTGTTAGAGATACTCATGTCTTATCCGTCTCCCTCATGAGATCCGGGTGTGAAATGGAACCTGGATATGAGGATCTTACATAAGAATGAATCCAAATTTGGCCAACATATTTAATTTGTTTTGTTTTGTTTTTTTAGTTGAATACTAAAAATATTTAATTTTAGATCTAAGACTTTTGTGATCCATAATGTTGATATCAATCTTTCGGATTAATCACATCGCTAGGATTTGGTCGACGTTTCGAACCAACTAATGTGGTTCATCCTCAGGACAAGGTTCGAACCTTGTCTTGAGGATGAACCACATTAGTTGGTTTGAAACATCGACCAAGTCCTAGCAATGGCAAACCTTGTCCTGAAGATGAACCACATTAGTTGGTTCGAAACGTCGACCAAATCCTAGCGCTGTGATTAATCCGAAAGACTGATATCAATATTTAATTTGTTTTTTTTGTTTTTATGTCATGGGTTATGTTTTTTGTTTTACTATTAAATAATGATGAAAAGATAAAGCCCAGATAAATGATTTCCAAATGATGTCTATCAGTGTTGCTTATCCATAATTATAAACAATAAGGGTGTCTTAGCTTGTGAGTCGAAATATGTTCGACTTACCTTTGAAGTGACAAATTATTTTGTTGGTAATGTAAAAAATTGGGTGAATACCATACTAGAGAGTTCATACAAAAGCTCCATGCATTGCTAAAAGTTTTTCAAATCGCAACTCCAATAAAAAACACTCTTTGATTTGTGGTAAGGATTTTTCAAAAGTATTTAATTTAGATTAAAAAAATGGGTTGTGGACTTTTTTTGGTTGAATACTAAAAATATTTAATTTGTTTTTTTTGTCACGGTCTATGTTTTTGGTTTACTATAAAATAATGATGAAAAGATAAAACCTAGGTAAATGATTTCGAAATGATGTCCAAAAGTGTTGCCTATCCATAATTGTAAACAATAAGGATGTTTTTGCTTATGAGTGGATATATGTTCCACTTACCTTTGAAGTGACAAATTATTTTGTTGGTGGTGTAAAACATTAGGTGAATACCATACTAAAGAGTTCATACAAAAGTTCCATGTATCTGCCAGTCCATTAGGTGATGTAGAATTATCCTTTGAATAGTTGCCACATCTTATATTGTAGGTGACAAGAAGATCTCATTTCTCATTGTTAAGAAAAGTATGCATATGACACTACGACATATTTGATATGTATAAACAAACTATAAAACTTTCATCATCTCAATATTTCAAATATTATTTTAATTATGTATTACCAATTTAACACAAACATACTAAACAACCTAAATCTAATACAACAATTATTATTTAAAACCAAAATACAACTTTTCCAATTCAACAATCTTATAAACCTCTTTTTACACTGTTTTTACACTGTTTTGGCAGATTTATAATATATTGTATTCGGGCAGACTCATTGTTCAAGGAGTTGCCCCTCCCTTTATACTGTGCAATTGTGTTCTTCATGTATAATTGCTGATGATAATAAATGTGTATGGGTGTTCATTGGTATAAAGGAAACATAATAATACTTGGTTGTGAAAAACAAACTAAGTAGACTAATAGTTAGGCGTAGTCCATGAACATAAGTATTGGTAAAAAGAAAGTGTTCGGTGGTGCCGCACCTCGCTACAAGTGGTTGGAAGATTACCACGAGTGTAGGGGCATGACACCTAGGGTGGAAATTACGGATTCTACAGAGGTGCGGTGATTTTTCCAACACTGCCCCCAAACGCAACTCGGGGGAATCGAACCTGGGTCCAAACTCTAATACCATGTGGAGGTTTGTCGTTACACCAAACCACGCAAGTGCTGGTAAACGTTACAAACCAGTAACTAGGATCCCCAGGGTGGAAATTACAAATTCTATAAAGGTGCAGTGATTTTTCCAACATAACATAGATCTAAATTATATTTTAGGTCCTATATTAGAAACAAAGGAAAGGAACAATGGCTAAGGAGCAACAGATGCTAGAGAATTGGTTCAAAGATCTTCTTAAGAAAAAGTTTTATTCCTCAAAAAACACAGGATAGTTGGTCACAAAACAACAGAAACAAGAGAGCAGGAGGTTACATTCAATTTGCTACTGAATGCATCAAGAAAAATAAGTGGCACTCCCATTCTGGACGTTAGAAGATAAATAGTTGAAGATTTTGTCATCCAAGAGCTTGGTGGATATGGAGCTAAGAAGGTTGAATTACTCGTAGACTCTAATAAAATAAAACAACAACACGAAGAAATCTGTCAAGCTCTCGTATATATCTGTGTAGTTAATAGAGGTTATCTAAACAAGAAAGAAATGAAACCGACAACAAACACACAAGTAATAATTCAGGATTTACGTGGTAAAACCGTGACTGAGTGTCAAGGAAACATCCACGGGGCAAGGGATTGAAATCTCTATTTAATCAATAAATGCTATCAATAAATGATTCTCCGTTACAATAGTTCGGGCATTTATCAATTTTATATGAGCCTCCTCAGTTACATAACAGCTGATTCGGTATGACACTGACTTGTCTATAACTAATACAATTTACCCAAATTTACATTTACATTAATTTGTTGTCAATTACCAACAATCTGTTCAAGGACGCCATGGAGAATCCTCAAAACATGGGTGGGGGTCGTTCTTTGGACAGCTAGATAATGTGCCCAAATGGGGACGTGGATGGTAATGTTGCAGGTTAAGAAACAGTGCAGCTCAGGGTCCTGCGGGGAATCCTTCTTGTAGGTAAATGGAGGGAAACAAAGGGAACATAGATATCAACCCTATCTCTCAGTCAGTAAAATTGGTCTGGTTCCTCTATCCTGAAACAAGACAACCGGTGGAAAGAGACGAAAACCCTCAGACAAAGACAATAAGGCAGAACAACAAATCAAGTAATGTCCACGAGAGAATGGAACTCTTGCCAAAGATGCAACAGAGGAACCACTCGCAAACTATGTAAACCCAAAAGAGGAACAGTATCAGAAGAAGCTGCTAATAATGCAGAATTGGTTCGGGGATTTTTTGAAATAAAAGATTTAAAACTGAAAGGAAAATTGGTACCAAAACAAGATGAGAACATGAAGTAACAATAAAAAGGCTTTGAGAACTAAGACAGTGATCCTCAGACCAAGTGGAACAAAAATAAATCACGTAAGCAATAATTATTCTCTTTTGAGACTATAGTGATTTAGATGGTAGAATAAAAAATTAAGAGTCTTAGGACTTGCTTATAGACGCAAAACCTGCAAGAGTTTTTAATTGCAACAGTAGAACATAGATTTAAATTATTTTTTAAGCACTTTATCTAACATTAAGGAAAGGAACAGTAACTAAAGGTGCAACAGATGAGGCAGAATTGCTGGGCAGTATTGTTGCATTCCGGCCTATGGTCTCAATTGCAAGTTGCAAAAAGTGGTTTGTACATTGCATATGCTCTGCCTATTATGTCCTGTATCACTCTTGCACGCAAAACTTTTGTGAAAGGTCCTTTTAGCCTTTGTAGTTTCGGCTTAATCACTGGTTGGGTTGCTGTTTTATGGGTTGTGATCTTCACTATCCTATTTTATCTAGTTGTTAGCATATCCGATTACAAAAGATACCCTCATCTAGTTGTTAGCATATCCGATTACAAAAGATACCCTCAACTATATAATGGGGAAATTAGATTAAGGCTTACAATAGTATATAGGTAGATTTGGTTTGTTGGTTGCTTGGGTTGTTGAGATATTTTCTCAACAAACAATTTCCTTGTTTGGAATCTATTGGATATTTTTCTTGTTTGGAATCTATTGAATCTCATAAACCCTGATTTGAGGAGTAATAGACAAATTAATTGTGTCCGCATCTCTGAGTTCTTTATTGGTAACAGAGCCCTTTTGGGTTTAAATTCCGGACGGGAGGGGCCAGGGTCATCAGGGCTATAGTGCTCACGGAGAGTAAGGAGTTATGATTTTATGTGTCTGTTTATCGATCAAATCTGTAGAGAAACGAGTTGTTGCTGTGTATAAATTGCAGGCAGTGAGATCATAAACATCGATATAGGAATATTCAATATAGCAGATGCGACCGAAAGCACGTGGTGATGCAAACTGTTGGCCAATTGCGATATGACGGGGACGGGACATTTCTTCCACGAGACTATATTTCGTAAATGTTGGAGCAGGTGCATAGATTAATTGTACAGTGAATTGCTTTAGTAATGATTCAAGGTCAAGCCTGCTTGTCATAGATAGTTGCAAGGTGGCACAAGAGAGCTCATTGTCTTAAAACAAAGATACAGGAATCCCCATGGCCCTCGGTGGAGGCCATTGTTCCGATAACAATCATGTTTGCTTTAGAGAGAAATGTGGTTCCGCCATCTTCATGCGAGGTTATCCCCAAGTCTGAAGCAAGGGGTTGAATCCTGGACAATTATTCTAATCTGTTTTAGATCATTGTTCACGATTAACATGTAGTTGCCGAATTCGGCAATGGCTCTCGGATATCAGCCCCAGTCGTTTTGTCAACGGGAGATTTACAGTTTTCTACAACTCCATATTATGTCACTGAGCCTTCGTATTTTGTCCTACCAAAGTGAAGCCACGATTTTAAGACTCTGATCAAGTTGTGTTTGGATTCATTGCAGAGTATCATGCATAGGTGCAGAAAATGTGGATGTTTCTATAGAATTTGGCGATTTTGTTTTGCGCCTTATTTATTTTGTATTGTAAAATTGAAGGTGCAGAATTAGTGTTGCATAATTCAAATTAGTGGTTCTTGGTGCTCGGAAACCCTTGAACATATCACTGATTTGATTGTGTTTACATAGTGTTACGGTTCGTTGTTCTTGGTGCTTGGAAACCTTGAACAATGACTATTGGTTATAGTATGAGATCCTTGTGCGTTGGACTGATCGAGTTGTATGATCAACATCTAAACAAATTTAGTATTGAGACTACCTTCCTAAAAATTGACAGATAGCCAAAAGCAAAATCTCTAACATATGGTGGTAGGTCCATAGAGTGGTTCATTACTTGATAGCTTTTATCGCAGAAGCCCCGACAAGCTGAGTATGTCAATATTGTTGATCTTACAAGTTCGTCAATGATGGTTGGAGACAATTGTACCTTAAATGAGTCAAGTGGGAACCTTGAAGATTGTGGTGGAGAAAGAGCATGGTCCATGAGATTTTAGAGTGGCTAGAAGTGGTAGTGAAGACCATATCAAACAAATGTGACTTATATGTGAAATGTAATTTGTGATTCATGTAATATTAATTTTGCAATGTAAGTGTTATTTCTAAGTCCCTCCCTTAACACTTACATCACAAAATTAACATTATTGGCAATTCTATTCACACTAAAATCTCACGGACCAAGCTCTTTCTCCACTACAATCTTTGAGCATCCCACTGGACTCATTTAAAGTACAATTGTCTCTGACCATTGTTGACGAACTTGTAAGATCAACAATATTGACATACTTGGCTCGTCGAGGCTTCCACGATAAAAATTGTCAAGTAATGAACCACTCTATGGACCTACAAAAGTTGGCTTCTATGTGCAAGGTATTGGTTCAAGGTACCTGTGGCAAATATTAAAGTGTGAGAAATAAAATTGATGTTTCGTCTTGTCTTGAATTTATTTTTTTGTAAAAGAGAGTTGTCTGGAGCACTTGTTCATTGCTTTCTAGGTAAAAACTAGTAATGCTACCATGACAAAATGTTTTTATATCAGAGAACATATTGTAATTTATATTGATGAATTGAGAAATATGTTGGCCATTACAATGGAATCGTACTGGGCAGTCTCGCACTCTTCATCTTCTCTTACTATCAACTCAAAGATTTCCAGCAAAAGATATTCTTGGATGAGAAACTTGGACTTGAGTTTGAATGAAACTTGAATGTGATTGTTAAAGCACTGGTGAATATGAAAATTTTGATGGATTTAAAACCAGTACTTGAGTTCAAATGAAATTTCAACACGATTATTAAGTTCGTCAAGATGAAAAATCAATTACAGTTGTTTATTTTTTCATACATAAACGACAATACAATCTTCTACTATCTTAACTTTAAATTTGCAGTTTATACCAGTGCATTAGTCTTAGGGATAAATATTCGGTCAACATTTACAATCTTAGTATTGTTAGCTGTTAAAATTATGTCCTCGGCTTATGTTATAGTTTCTAATATCCAAAGAGCATGCCCCCCTCGCCCATAATCTTGTATAGGAACAAATGGAGGTTAGCTGAGAAAATCTTCAAATATTCCTAGTGTTAGCCTATACCAAGGCAGTTGTGAGCCTTTGGAAGGTCATACACTGTCCACGGTTATTGCAAGATGTAATTAAATCAAAGTATATCCATCCCCTTTCCTTTGAAGATCGGATCACAGCCAGAACAAAGTCAGTAGAAGGAGCTTCTATAATTTAGAAAGCTCTTACTCTCGCTTTTCCCTGATAGATCTGGCCAGAAAACGGAAAACATAGGTTGTCGAATGATCTAATTGGTATCCTCAGATTCAAAGGCATTGTGCCTTTAGCAGATGCTTCGGCTGAAGGTAATGCAAATTTCTGGAACCAGGGTTGGATGCAGGCAAGAGAATTGGATCTTGAAGGACATTTGGCAGAGTAATGAGACTCAAAGATGAATAGTTGTCTATTTGTTCTATAAAATTAAGGTTGCAAGAAGATGAACTTGTCTGGCCTCAAAATCCTATAAGGTTTATACAGTGTGTACTAGTTACAAAACCATGCTCATAGCAGAGTCTCGAGAAGAGTATTGGTACTGAATACCATTGCGGAAAATCCACTCCTTTGAAGGCCAGGTTATTCTTCTGGTTAGCTCTTAGAAACAAAGCTCCCACTTGGGTTATATTACAAAAGAAAGCTTATTTGGGCTCAGGTTACTTTGTAAATCATGGGCGGAATCTCTTCAGCGTACTCTATTTGATTGTATATTTGCCAAGGAAGTTTGGAAGGAGGCCTCCTCCTTAACAGGTACCTGGGCCTCTTGGAAGAATCCTACCTTACAAAAAGCTTTCAAAAGTGGATGGAGGAATCCTTATTGCTTCATCATAGAGCACTGCAAAGTACTTTTTGCTGGGCACTGTGGATCACAAGGAATCATATTCTCTTTGAGAACATGACTTAATCCCACTGGAAGTATTTTATAAAATCATAATTATATGGACTTAAGCACATGCCTAGCACAAAGCCAACATGAAATATTGGAATCCTGGAGACAGATCAATCTTATCCCTGGGGTAAGTCAAAGGAATCTGAGTCTATGTGGTATGGGTGATAGTCTGTTTATTTCTCCGACTTTGAGATGCTCTTTCAAGGAGCACTTAGGTTTTAATAGCAATAATTAGGCAGAGCTGCATGCTCGAAAACTTATGTTGAGTGTCGCAAAAGGAAAAAATGTGGTAACAGGAGATGCTCTTCCACTATGTTTATAGGGAACACAATGCGAAGGTTGATGAGTTGTAAACTGTTGTTTTTTACTAGTGTGTGCGTTTTTGGTGGAGGAACTTAGAATGGAATGGAAATCTTCCGTCCATAAACTTGAGTGCTGCAGAACAGAACTTACTGCGTAAGTGGCATCTGGACAGCTAGTTGGATTAAAGAGCTAGCCATATCATATCAATCCACGGAAATTGCTCTCTACCCATAGTTTGTATCTGCAGCAACAAGCACTACAACAATCCTAGTTTTCACCTCAATCTGCTCATCAAGCATCGGGACTCCATCAGAAACAGAAAATGCAGGGATCAAATTCCCCACAAACATCTTTTAGTAATCCTCATTTAGTGATTTAGCAATCTATTGACATAAACCTTTCCAAGCGTGTGTCGTATATAGGTGTTTCTCTGATCAGCTACTGATTATTTTACTAACTTTGAGCAGATGTCTTGAATCAAGATCAGATAAATAGAGTTCAAATGTTACAAAATCCTGCTGATTTATGTACATCTGTTCAGAACAGGAACCCTTTCAATGCTTCTTCTCCTCAGGCATCTTCTATCATCCTGTCTTCAGGAAGCCAGAAAAATTCAAGAGGCAATATGGCAGAAGGGATGAGCAGTCCAGGTGGACTAAACCTGTCTATGGCACTATCCTCTGGTGTTAGAACTCAGAACAGTGGATTGGCATCCACTGCAAATGCAATCAACATGCAAAATCAACTTCTGTGAGTCCAACTGCTGTTCATTCTGGTCAAATGCGTCCAATTTCTATCCACCAGCCTTCAATCCCATTAGCTGCAGGACCTATTAGCCCTGCAACTAGCACTCCACCTGGATTGCATGGGCAATCGACAACAAGGGTGGTGCAACCTTAATCTAACTAGTCTCAGTTTGAATCTTTGAGAACCTTTGCCATCCAGCTAACTTGTTGCTAGTAGTATTCAGAGCTGTTGTGCAGGCACATGCATCTATTAAAAAGATGGACAACATCAGAGCCAGGTTAATCTAGACCAGCCAGTAGTAAATTGCATTGACAGGAGAATTGGCTTATTTGCATGTTTTCCTGTGATCTTAAAGGGTGCCCCATTAGACATTTGAAGCCCAACTTGTCAGTATGTGAAGAACCTTTTCTTTTGTCATTTTGTATTATAGTCCCCTGTTAACATGTCTTGAGACACTTCTGTTCATGAAATGTAGATTCAAGTCTAGGAATATATTTTCACGATTTCTGGTGTATGAATGTTTTCCTCCTTACCACGCGTATATATGTTGGGAAGTTAACAACTGGCTCTTAGGTTATTCTGGCCATTGACTTCAGAGGAGGCTATGGTTTACCTAAAAACCTAGGGTTCCATAAGTTTGGTCCAGCTTTTGTATATTACATTGTACATTGACACAGAATCTCTCGAGCTGTCCGAAAGAATTCAAATAATTAATCTTCAAAATTTTATTTCATTGAGTGTAGTTATATGATCAATCAATGTTTTGTATTTTGATATAGTTGGATATTCTGAGTGAAGTTAAAGTTGTGGCTTCATTAATGGATTGTAAAAGCTTGTCTAGTTTCTACTAACTTTGGGACTAATTTAGAGAGATTTGAGTTTCATGTTTATCCCCAGTTATGTGCTTGACCTGTGAAATGTGCAGTTTGCACATTTTTTTAACAGCCTAACAGGTTATTATCCTTTTTTCTTGGCATAATTGGATTCTTCATCCGTAAATAAGAGTATTTATTTATGGCAACTGATGTTTTGGCCGAAATAATCTAAGAACATTTGGACTTGTATTGAGACGTAGCCTTTTGATATCAAAAAACAAGAGGTGGTCAAAGCCCTTGCTCAGAGTTAGTTACCTGGTCGCCATCACTGCAAGCAGAACCGCTTACAAATATCTGGTCAGACCACACTGTTGCGCAAGTAACGATATTCATATCTCCAGGAAGAGATGCCAACACTTCCCAAACATTCTCTTTACTATTATAAGACATCACTTGTTGCCTATGGAAGAAATACAAATTCCCAAACGCAACAACACACGACCTGGGGCATCCCCCAATACTCCACATGTTCTCCACTCTGCTCCAAACGCCTGTACTGGGATTGTATACTTCCGCACTCCTCTCGAATCGACCCTGCGACTCTGTGGCATATCCACTTATCACAGTGAATTTCCCATCCATAAAGACTCCCTGGCATTCGTCTCGCTCTTGGCTCATGGGAGGCAGAATTTCCCACTTGTCTTCTTCCACATCGTAAGCCTCTGCAGCCAACAGAGCGTTTTTATTCTCATCATGTCCTCCGGCAACATAGATAAGCCGATAAGGGGAAACAGAGCAACCGAAGAAGGATCGAACCCTGGGCATATCGGCTCCCCTGCGCCATGTACTGGACTTGAAATCATAGATAAAAACAGAATTCGTTGCCTCCCAGTGAGAGGGATGCCATCCTCCAATTACAACATGTTTCTGATCCACCCAAACGCAGTGACAAAACAGGGGAATGCCATCGGAAAATGGGGGAATTGGAGGCAGCCTGTCCCAGACGCCCTGCAGAGGGTCAAATAGAGTTAGCCCATTAGCAGGTGCTCCCAGCCGTTTACCCTCTGCCTACTTCCCCTGAGAATTAGCCTGAACAAGGCATATCAACTGCTCGCTCGTCCCAGTAATCTTCCTTTCCGCATAGAACCGGGGGCTAGTCAGCATAGCCTCCCAGCTTCTACACACAGATTTGAGCTTCCCGTGCGCTTTGTAAGACACTCTAAGCAAGCACTCTCGACCGATTTCCTCCTTTCTAATGGTTACTTGATCTTAAGGGACTGATGTTCACCGTGCCGAATTTGTGTATATCTAAGTCATCATTTTCAGATATTTAATGGCTCACATAATGCAGGCATTCATACTCTCGTGGGTGTTTGTTTTAATGGTAAAGAACATTCCTTAAAGTGCAAAACAAGATGGGTGTGCCCCTTGATGATAATTGTGGAACAAGTTTTACTAAATAAGTGACCTGCAATTACAAGTGCAACCAAAGTTTAGTATTGGCGTAATTCTCTAAGGTTTTTTTGTTGGTTACGTGAATACTGAAGGATCGTCTCATTCAAAACAGTGATAGACAGTCACACTGAATGCTGATTATTTTTGTGTCAGGTCACTGCGAGTGATACGGCCAGAGCTAACCGGCATTATAGGGCATTAAATGCCCTGCTACATGCCCTCTTGTTAGCTTTTTAATGGGCTACATGCGTCTTTGTTAGCTTTTTAATGTGCTACATGTGCTCTTGTTAGCTCTTTAATGTGCGCATAGTGATAGATAAATAAATAAATAAATAAAACAAGCATATGTGTTAAATAGCTAACGAGGTGTATGTAGCCATGTATTTAATTATGCCCATTAGCTCTTGCCGCCAGTGATAAACAGTCACACTGAATGCTAATTATTTTTGTGTAGGTCACTGCGACTGTTATGGGTGAAGTTATAAGCAGATAAACCATGATGACTGAACTCAGTGTTAAATAGAGAATGTGGAACACTATTAAACATAGAGTTACTTTTAATAATATTAAACCTATATTGATGATAGACACTTAAACCTATATCGATGATAGAGATTTTAAATAATAAATTAAATTTATATATAATTTAAAATATTTAATAACAAAGTTATAAGTAAATCTTCGTATATAAGAAAAAACTATAACTTATTTTGTTTTTCAAATTGAAAAAACTAAATTGGTTTATATGTTAATTTAAAATATTTATTTATAGAAACTTATCCTAAAAATTTGTCTTTTTAGTTTTCTAATGGTCAAAAACTAATTATTATTGGGCTATGTTTAAAAATAAAAATGGCTGGCTATTTTATATTTTATTTATATAAATTAAGCCATATATCATTGTTATTTTTAATTCTTAACTAAAGATGTTTAAAATAAAAAAGCATTACCTTTTAGAAATAGAAACGAGGGTGGCATCTCCTCATAAAAGGGAAATGTCATAATGGCACCCATTCATTTTCACAGTTTTTATAATGAGCTTTGATATAGCATTTTTGAAGTTAAAATATTTTGCGTTTGAGCTTGAACCCGACAAACACAACACAAATTTTATAACAAAAGTAGCCTTTTGATTTAAGCAACCTTGTGAAAAATGGGTGAAGAGAATTCTGCAAATTCGTTAGAGGTGTTGGTTGGTCAGATTGCTAATTTTTATTTTGAAACTAGCCAGGGAAAATAGGGGCATTAGAGACTGATAAGGATTCTGGCTACCTCTGGTATCCTAAACAGTTGCAGTGCCCCAACTAGCTAATGGTGTTCATGGCTACTAGGAGCACTAGAGACGGGGGTAAGAAGAGGGGCAGGAAGTCAGAAGTCCCAAGTTGTGTCACATGATTGTAATGAGGGTGGTAAGAAGAAGAAAAGAGAGCGGAAGCTTAAGATTAAAACCCCATAAAAAAATTGGGATTTTGAATTCAAAATGTGGAGAATTAGAGAAACTCTGTATGGAGGTTGAAATTAATGATGAGGATCTCAAAATGAGGAGGACAACAACTATTTTTGGGGAGTCCAGTGCAAGGGTTCAGACCACAATGTCTGAATGGTCTTTTCCTTTAAGTGAACGAGGGTTGGAAATTGCTTCGCGTGCAGACCTTGGTGTTTCGAATTTTCTGGATAACCAGAATTATGTTGGTGAAATGCAGATGGAGTTTGGGGTTATGGAGAACGAAATTAATGATGAAACAGAAAAGACAACGACTAACGGTTTTCGGGAGTCCAGTCCTCGGATTTCGACCATAAACTATGGATGGTCGATGCCAATTATTTCGCAAGCCGAAACTGGTTTGAAGACTACTTCATGTGCCAATCCTAATACCAGACTCGAGGGTTTGAAGTGGGCCATCAAGCTCTGCACTGTGTCACCTAAGGGCGATGAGGGTGGTGAGGAGCAGAGAGCACCTAAACGCAAGCCTAAGGGCGATGAGGGTGGTGAGGAGCAAAGAGCACCTAAACGCAAGGAGGTAGCGAATATTGGGGTAACAAAGTCAAAATGGAGGGAATCATTGAAGGCAGAGCATTGTAACTTAGTTTCTTAGCTAGTGCAAGCAAACCATTGGCTTATTAATGAAAGGTTAAAACTAAATATTGCATAGTAGTTTTGCATTCTTCCAAATTCTTACCATTGTTAGTGCTTGTAATTTACACACGGTAATTTTTTTTGAACTTGATCTATATGCTAGTAGGGATTGTTTTAGGTTTTTAGATTACCTTGACATAGACTTTAAAGCAATATCCAAATTTTATTAGGTTTAGAGTGGTTTTTTATTCAATAATATATTGGAATAAACTTGAACAATCCATGAGGTAGAGTCAAAGTGCAAACCCATGCCCTGTTTTTAGTTTTAAAGACATGCATAAGATGTTGTTTTATGCTATATATTTTAATTTATTGAAACAGTGATAAACAATCACACTGAATGTTGATTATTTTTGTGATAGGTCATGTGACTGTCGTGGGTGAAGTCATAAGCAGATAAACCAAGATGATTGAACCTAGTGTCAAATTGAGAATGTGGGACACTATTAAACATAAAGTTACTTTTGAGTTTTCAATTTTACTAGTTAAAAATTAAAAGCTAACTATTTTTCAAAATAACTTGTACATTAGCAAGTATTTGAGCTCCACAAATTGGTTCCATGAAAATAACAACTACTACGATAGTTTTTCAATAAACAATTCAAATTTTTCCTTTTTAGTGTTTATGAGTTTAGTATTTACACATTCTGAAATTTGATTTTTTGAGTTTTAACTCATGATTTATGATGATGTGTTGACGTGTCCTTCAAACTAATGTGTAATCTGACCTATACTGATAGACACTTAAAATAATAAATTAAATTTCTATATAATTCAAAATTTTCAATAACAAAGTTATATGTAAATTTTCATATATAGAAAAGAAAAAAAAAAAACTATAATTTATTTTGTTTTTTCAAATTGAAAATTGTTTATATATTAATTTACTAACTATTTTATTTATAGAAATTTATTTTTTAAGTTTTTTAATGGTTAACAAACCATTAGTTTAAAAAAGAATTAAAAAAGGTTGGTTGTTTTATATTTTATCTATATAAATTAAGCCATATCATTGTTATTTTTAATTCTTAACTAACTATGTTTAAAATAAAAAAGCATCACCCTTTAAAAATAGAAACAATGGTGGCATCTCTTCATAAAAGTGAAATGTCATAATGGCACCTTTTCATTTTTGCAGTATTTATAATGAGCTTTGATATAACATTTTTGAAGTTAAAATATTTTGCCTTTGAACTTGAACCCAACGATCATAAAACAAATCTTATAACAAAAGTAACCTTTTGATTTAGGCGACCTTGTGAAAAATGGGTGAAGAGAATTTTGCAAATTCATTAGAGGTGTTGGTTGGTCATATTGCTAATTTTTATTTCGAAACTGGCCAGGGCAAATAGAGGCATCAGAGACTGATAAGGATTCGGGTGACCTTTAGTATCCTAAACAGTTGCAGTGCCCCAACCAACCAATGGTGTTCAGGGCTATTGGGAGCACTAGAGACCAGGGTAAGAAGAGGGAAAGGAACCGGGAAGTCCCAAGTTGTGTTACATGACTATAATGAGGGTGGTAAGAAGAAGAAAAGAGAGCAGAAGCCTAAGATTAAAACCCCATAAAAATTTTGGATTTTGAATTCAAATTGTGGAGAATTAGCGAAATTTTGTATGGAGGTTGAAATTAATGATGAGGCTCTCAGAATGAGGAGGACAACTACTGTTTTTGGGGAGTCTAGTGCAAGGGTTCATGCCACAATGTCTAAATGGTATTTTCCTTTAAGTGAACAAGGGTTGGAAATTGCTTCGCATGCAGAACCTGGTGTTTCAAATTTTCTAGATAGTGAAAGTTCTGTTGATGAAATGCAGATGGAGTTTCGGGTTATGGAGAATGAAATTAATGATGAAACAGAAAAGATAGCGACTGACAGTTTTCAGGAGTCCAATCCTTAGGTTTCAGCCATAAACTTTGGATGGTCGATGCCAATTATTTCACGTGCCGAAACTAGTTTGAAGACAACTTCGCGTGTCAATCCTAATACCGGACTCGAGGGTTTGAAGTGGGCCATCAAGCTCTGCACTGTGTTACCTAAGGGCGATGAGGGTGGTGAGCAACAAAGAGCAACTAAACGCAAGGAGGTAGCAAAAATTGGGGTAACAAAGTCAAAATGGAGGGAATTACTAAAGGCAGAGGATTGTAACTTAGTTTCTTAGCTAATGCAAGCAAACCATTGGCTTATTACTGAAAAGTTAAAACTAAATATTGCATAGTAGTTTTGCATTCTTCCAAATTCCTACCATTTTTAGTGCTTGTAATTTACACACAGTAAATTTTTTTGAACTTGATCTATATGCTAGTAGGGATTGTTTTAGGTTTTTAGATTACCTTGACATAGACTTCAAAGCAATATCAAAATTTTATTAGGTTTAGAGTGGTTTTTTATTCAATAATATATTGGAATAAGCTTGAACAATCCATGAGGTAGAGTCAAAGGTTCAAAAACCAGGCCCTATTTTTAGTTTTAAAGATATGCATCAGATGGTAGAAATAAGGACAAATTTTTTGGTTGTTTTATGCTATTATTTTAATTTATTGAACTTTTTTCCAACAAAAATAGTGCTTTGTTGTGATGTTGTGTAGCTTATGCATTAAATACTTGGAACTATAGTAGCATTAGTACTTGTTGTATAAAATGGTGTATATTTAAGTAATAAGTAATATTAATATTAAAACTTATGTTATATTTTATTTTCAATAATGTATTTGTTATTAGTCTTTGTCTAAATTAACATACATTTATATTCAAACTTAGTCGATAAAGACTAATTTACAGGGATCTTTTGTTTTAATATGTTATTTGAATGAATATACAATTAAGTTAATAGAAAATCATATATATCAACGGTGGTGTTGTACCAGGTTGGGATGTTGGACAAAGTTGTCACACATGATTGAGTTTGCAATATTCTTCCTTTCCATCTTTAATTATTTAGACTTTTACACCTAAAATTCATTGTTAGAAGTTAACGAAATGGGGAATTAATCAATTTTTGTGAAGTTTCTTAAGTGCATGAGGAATTTGAAAGCATCATGGACAACAACTACAAATGAGGATTTTGCAGGTTGAATTCAAAATGTAAAAAGAATATAAGTGAACATAATTGTTTTTTCCTATGCCAAACCAAAGTTTTCAAATCTTATTTTTGTTTAACATGTAAGTTAGATTACATATCTAGTGCATATATGAAATTACTCATTTAATAATCATTAATTAAAACACAAAAACAAGAAACTTAGTATATATAATTAGAAAAAATCTAAAAACAAGAAACAAAAATTATGCTACTTTGAAAACCATTAGATAGTAATTGGATAGTAAGTCCTTGATGTACCACCTTCGTTACCTCATAAATGGCTAAGACGAGCCTATAAAGTTTAAGGCATTATACTATTGTGTATTATTTATTTTCTCACCCATCATGTGCTTAGGAGGATTCTATGGCATAAAAATGGTTAGGGTTAATCTTAATTCATTGCCGATATATTGTTGTGGCATCTTTCTCTCCATCCCTCATTGATTTAACATTATTATTTGAATGTTTTCCTTTAATTGTATAAATTAATAAAATTTCAATCTCTAGTTTCATATATGAGTACCCTTCAAAATTAATAAGATAAAATAGAAACAATGCTCGCAAATAGGTGACCACTTCCTTGTTTCTATATTTGACTTATATTTGAACTTTGTATTCATATGCCTGACTCATACTAGGAATCATTTGATGCTTAAGTGCTTGTTCTCTGATATAGGAGACACATCTAGCTCTTGGCAAGCTCTCTATTTTTAGTTTGATAGTGTAATGGGTCTCTAAGATTTGATTTGGAGAAACCTTTATGAAAATAAGAGTTAAATTAATATAAGGTAATCCAAACAATATTTGAAAATGCTAATGAAAAAATAATTTAATTAGGAAAATAATTTTGAGTTTATTTATGAATATATATTTTTATCGATAATTTGTTTTTTTAATGAATTTGTGTACAAATGCTCCTATTGAAGACAATTATAGCTCTCCAATATCATAGGCTAGCCTTTGCACCAAAGAAACTAGAAACACACTAATGTAACATATAGTCATATGTTTCTCAGTAGTCTAGACAATTTTCCTAATGATTGTCTTCTATGTAACCTACTATTGAATAGCACTTGGTAAAAGGCAATTTCTCACCGATGTAACAATATATTAAGGTATAAATTATTTGCATTGTTTAATGGTTCTTCCTAATGAGCAATGCATCACATATTAAAGTGTATCCTTAAGTAGAGGTTGTTATAGGTGCCCTGATAGGCCTAAAATTTGACAAGAAATGTTTATAACAATAACATGCTTGTGATTTGTTTAACATTTGTTAAATTCTTTGAGATTTGAAAAGGAAGGAAGAATTTGTCATGTAATAATGTTATGGTCATAGGTATTTTCTTCATTTATTGGCCTTGAGTTTTTATGCCCTTTGAAACTAATTCTTCTATTGTTGGGCTCGGGCTCGTATGCCCTTTGAAACTAATTCATCAATTATTGGGATTCAGCCTGTATGCTTTTCAAAGAATTTTTATTTATTTATTATAAGGATTTTATAATTTGGTTTAGTGGTAGTATATATTATAATTATTTATTGTGTTTACTAACTATAGCATTTGCATTATGAAATGCAATCTTATATAGGATAGATCTATTCAATTTAAGAATATACAATATTTATTTTTTATGTTAGAATTTGATTTTAATTACCTCATTAAACATCAAGCAACATTATTATGGAATATTATCTTTACTAACATAAAATATGAATATGGATTGTATGAAAACATTTTTTATGGATTAGATTCCTACGGAACATTAAATTTGAAATTATTATTTTTTTAAGAATCTATCTTCACCCTTTGAACACATTTTGTCATAAGCATTTGTTTGCACTCCTTGATAATGTTGAATATAGATTGGTATTTTTTCTTTGGGATAAATACTCTCCATGTGAAGGTAAAAGTAAATCCTTAAATATGGAGGATGAATAAACTCAATAGTGATTAAATTGAATGAATCATATGAAGCATAGCCATGTAGCCTAATCTTTAGTATTTGATGAAGAATCTTTTAATATAATTTTACATAACTTACCAACCATGCAAATAAAGGAAATAAAAAATATTACTAATCAAAACTTCAATAAATGAAGAGTTTGATGTGGATAGATTTACTAATCAAAACTTCAATAAATGAAGAGATTGATGAGGGTAGCCTTTGACTCTTCAAAACTCATATCTAAACAACATGGATAAGTATACAATCGCTCTCATAATTAATATCAACACAAGTGTGATGTATTAGATCAATTTTAAGACAAATAAAAAATATCTCATATCAAAATACAAAATAAATTATAATGCAAAGATAACCTAAAATTATATCAGATTATAACATGGGTACAAGAATATGATTTATAAATAGAGAAGCAATGAAGACACGATTACAGTTATATTCTTTCAAACTATTATAGCTTTAATACTCATTACATATTTGATCACTTTAAGGGAGATGAGTTTAGTACTCAACAATTAGTATGACTCAATCTAATATAATTTATTATTATTCTTTCTGAGGACTAGAGAATGATTTGTGAATGAATAATGTTATTAAATTGCGAATTATTATTAATATTGTTAAAATTGTTTTATATAAATAGTAGAGCTTTGAGGAGGAGCATAATTATATTTTCTTCTAGTAACTTTAGGAGGAAATTCATAGTATTATTATAATCCCGATGCAAGGTGGCTAGGGTATTTTCCTCGATACTTTAAGTTTTCTTCGCCTCTCTATATAACCCTTAGCTCTTTCCACGAGTCCCATTTCTTCCTCCTCTCCCCCTTCAACATAGATTTATTATCTTGGATGATTTTTAGTTAGCCAGATCCCCCCTCTACTATCATGGTAGTTGTTCCTCTTCACTATGCATGAGGTATCCCTAGGAAATCCCCCATGCTAGATGGCATTCCTTCTAATGAAGCTCAAGCCATCCCCTTGGTTCTACTATTGTTTCTTTCAAAGAGGTTAGTGCAAAATGACCTCCTAAGTGGAGCATTTCCTTATTCCTGATTTGTGGGCCAAGAGACCCCAACATTGACCACACAATAGTACAAGACATTGGAGACGAGGTTTCATTTTACAAAACTAACAAACATGCTTGAAAATTTAATGACCTTTGACCTAGGCTAGTATATTTGCATCAATGGGTTTAGTGTGCTTGGAAATATAAAATTATAGAGGAAGCCTTTGTTTACTTCTTTACTAAAGGATTCTTTAATCTGTATTTTTATTTACCTAAATACCATGATTAAATCATCAACTCAAGTACCTAGTTTTGGGGCAACAATAGGTTATGCATGAAGGTTTAGACTCTTTCCTTTGATCCAACTACCAATTTCCTTTCCATAGCCCTAATCCATGTTTGGCCCTTTGATCTTCCTCTTCATCTTTTAATCCAAAAAGGAGCATTATAAAACTTGTCATCTATTTTGGTACTTTATTGGTGGGAAAAGTTGGAGCTCTTTGGCTTGTAGGCCCATTTTAGGGGCAAGTCCCACTTTAGTGATTTGGGGTCCAAAACCTTGTGAAGCCCTTTTGGGGCCTTAAATAGTGATTTTTAGGGTCAATACTTTGCGAACAAGGTTATCAACATCTTGATGTTGTTCTACACATTGTGATCTTTTTAATGATGCAAAAATCACCTCAATCAAATTTCATATGTGAATGGAATGCCTCGTGTATTTGATCTATCTTGTTCAACAACATGATATTGAGTGGATGCCACACCAACTTCCATTCCTCACAAATGGATCTAGTCACATGTGAACTTTAAGAGGATTATAAAGGATCCAGAAACCTATCATTAGTTGAGGGTTGAGGCAGGCAAAAACATAAACCTAACCCTACATAGCTATCAGTCCATCTCCAATATTAATCTACTAGGATACAAAATGGGTTACATTCTAACAATATTGCTTATTATTCCATAGTTGAGTAGAGCATCTAGGAGTGGGCTATTGAAGTAGAACAGAGGAAGTACAAGATCATGTAGCTACCATATTGGCCACATTGTCCATGGAAAATCCATACTAAGTGTCTATTTCTTTGTATTTTCATTTCATAGTTGAGAGTAAAAGAGCACAACATAGGCATCAACTTTTATCTAGGTTTTTCGCTTATTGGGTTTTCCAAAGGTATATCATGTGTTCGTTGTATGGATGGTGTGTAGTTTACTTCAATTTTAATTTATTCCATTATTTCATGCATTAAACTAGTTATATTAAATATGAAATCTTAAGTAATACACTACATAATAAGATATTTTGGAAGATTTTAAGATCAGTTGCAATGATTTTTCTTAGTGGAATATACATGGTAGTTGACAAATCATTTTTTAAGGATATGACCCTCTTAGTGATATTAGTAATGTTATAGGTAAAATTCACTTCTAAAGTGAAGAGATGAAGGACAAATCATCACTTATGTGTGTATTTGTGTAGATATGGATTTTAGTAAATGATTTCCAATATAAGCTAATTGTATAAGCAAAGACTACTCATGGGATAAAAATAGGATTTTGAATAAGGTTTCTTCCATTACATGTAATGTTATGAAATATTATACATTGTAGCTTAATGTCCTAACAATTTTAAGTGTCTAATCTCATAAAGCTCCAAGAAAATCTACATGGTCGGATGGAGCAAAAGAAGAGCATCAACTAATAAGGAACCCAATTCAGTCACCTAAGACACCTAACCAAGGTCTAATCTAACTATGCATCCTATTGAGAAAGAAATTTCTATAATGTAAAAATCCCCTTAGCTAGTGAAGAACTCTTCTCTACTTATGACAATTTCACTTTAGATGGCATACCCTCTTGTATCAAACCCTTAGTTTTTGGGGGGATGACATAGAGGAGATAGAAGTAGAATAAAAGTGCCAAGGATCAATGCTTAACCTACTAGATGAGGATCATTGGAATAGAGAAGCTTGGGACTTAAGGATTTAATAACATTTATTGAAGACTCAAAAGAGTAATGAGCAAGATTAATCAATAAGAAAAACTTAACTTTACCACCTCTCTAATGATGCCAATAAACAAAAATCAAACATGTTTTAAATATTTAACAACAAAGTTTTTCGGTAGAAATCACATAGGAGAATTTTTGTCGATGCGTTTCGAACCATCTAGTGTGGTTCAACTCCAAGACAAGATGAAGAGGCAGATCATGGCAACAACTTAAATAGGGATCAATGTAGAGACACTTAGTCGATATAACGACTATAATAAACGACTAGTTTACTAATAATATTATTTAATTTATAACATTAATTAATAGGAACCAATTATTTATTAAGAAAATTCTTTTAGTAGAAATCACATAGGAGAATTTTTTGGCCGACACATTTCAAACCAACAATTATGGTTCATCATCAGGACTAGATGAAGAAGCAAACCATGGCACACTCTTAAATAGAGAGCAATGTAGAGACCATAATTTCAAGTAACAATTATTTGTGAACAATAATATTTAAATTATGATAATAATTTATTAATTTAAGTAACGACTATATTAAACGGCTGGTTTTTGAAAAATAATATTTAAATTATGACATTAATTTATTCAAAACAAATATTATTAAGTAACCGTTATATTAATTAAATCAAGAAATAGGTTTAGGGAATGAAAAATTCAAAGAAAAAATATCAAACATACAAGTCAAACCTCAAACAAAGCTTGAAGTCAAAAAAAAAATTTAATCAAAAAAATGGCTAAACTAAAAAATATCATTTTAATTAATAAATATTATTTAATTAATAACATCAAGAAATAGAATAAGTTTCAAAATATGGAATAAAAAGAATAATCAAAGTCAACCATCAACCAAGGAGCACGGTGAAAAATAACCAAAGGGGTCACTATCCTATCAATAAAAATGGAGTCAAGACCATATTAATAAATAAAAGTAAATTAAAAGAAAATCATAAATAAGTAAAATTCAACAAAAAATAATCAAAGGGAGGGGGGCTAAGGCCATTCAACCAAAAATAATCAAAGAGAGGGGTTAAGGGCATACAAACAACTAAAGGCGCCAAGAAAAATAGCCAAAATCTAACATAAAATAAATACTTAAAAGGTCTAAGAACAAGATAATAAAGAAAATTACAAGAGCTAAGTGAGATCCACCAAAAAAAAAAAAAAAAAAAAAAAAAAATCCAGATACCCATAAGAGTAAAAAAGAAACTTAAAAACTAAAAGGAAGACAGGATTGGGACCCAACCTTTGCTAATATTCCAACCATTGTCTCTATTCAAATTGGAGGGCCTTTTTTCGATTTCTAGGGCCTCCCTAAATTTTCGATGATGGAAATGATTGATTTTGGCAATGACTTGGGCCTCCTCAATGCAGATGGGATGCTTGGTTGTTTCTACATGTTCTGCCAAAGCAGAGGAGCGGGTCTTGCCATGCTTGATGTCAGCGGCATGCTCATGAATCCTTTGATTAATTGAGCGACCTGTCTCACCTATGTAGGAAGTCCCGCATGAGCAAGGGATAACATAAACACTTTTCATATTTTTAGGATCCACCGGGTCTTTTGCAAATCTTAGGGAGCTCCGAATGGTATTCAAAGGTTTAAAGGTTAAAGGAACTTTATGCTTCCTTAGGATTCTCACAATTTTGTTAGTGGTCTCTTGGATCCTTGCAATTTTATTCTTATTTACTATTGGATTCATGTTCATGAAAGAATATATGAGAACAAAAGATACATAGTAGTGAGAAGATTAACCTAGCATTATGGAGTTGAGAATACCCCATTCTTTGGTGTTGTTTTATTTTGTGTCCCTTATATATCTAATTTGGTCCTTCCCTTTTTTAAAAAAAAATTATTAATTGATATTTTAATATATTAGTGTTTCTTTGAAGAGGTGGGAGAAAATCGATTGACTCTTTTTTTTAATAAAATTGTTTTCATAATTTTAAGAGAGTTTTATTAGACCAAAAATAGAAAAGGATCAATTATTTTTCATTCTTAAATTCAATTAATTGTTTTTATATTTATAACAAAAAAGTTGGGAGGAAATCACGTAAAGATTTTTATGTCAACGCATTGTGGTTCATCATCAAAATATAGATGGATAGTTGAACTAGAGAGTTCAACTAGAGAACTACAATAGATAATTTATTATTACTATAATTATTACTATGTTAATAATGTTGAAGAAATAGGAAAAAACTAAAATGGAAACTAGAAAACGAAATCAACAAAAATCAAAGAATAATGCAAAAGAGAGGAGATATTTATTTTACTCTTTTGTCATAGTATGGAAATTCAATTAATTACTTTATTTTTTTATGATAACCTGTAAAGTTTTTGGCAATACTTTCTCATTGAGAGGCGTTCTACAACTTAGTATAGGTAGACATTAGATTTAAATATTTTTTAAATTCAATTTTTTTTAAATAAAATTATGAAGAATTTAAATAAAAGAAAATCATAATATACATAGAATTGATCTTTAAAATAGAGGGTGAAGAGGATGAGGAGGTTTCGAATGCGGAGGTTCTGGCCGGAACCAGGTCCAGGCTGATCGAGAGTTAGGGTTTACCCTGGGAGCGTCGACCGGAGAACGAATGTACGACGCACAGGGTCACAGTGGTCAGCGATAGGTGCACGGGCAGCTGGAGGTTTTTCACTGTACAAGGAGGACAGCTGGGGACATAGGGTAAAAGTCTCTGCTGGATTAAAAATTCATTTGACTCTTGCGCTGGCAGAAAAACCGTTTCCGCGAACATCCCTGAGCCTGCACAGTAACCATGGTTAATTCAAACGAGCTTGTGGATCTGGACCCGGTTATGGAGGATATCCTGTCGGTTTGGGGAAAAGACCCGACAACAAAGAATATTGAACGTTATTTTGGTGCGGCAGGGAACTTCAGATCTGGAACCCTCTCGCCGGAATCACTCAGGATCAACCAATCCTTTCTTCAATTGACTCAGGGTTATGATGAAAACGCTCTGTTTCATCAGGATCTCCAAGCTTTTCAGCAGCCGTCCAAACCAGGTGAGGATTCTTTGCATGCAGTCTTCCATCACTAGAGCCAAGGAAACAAAGGAAAATCGCTTGCAGTGGAGCCGGCTCTATCTGGGGGTTTAGAAGACATAGTAAATTTCATTGCTTGCTCCGAATAGAAGGGTGAACAGAGGGCAGGAAGAGTTGCAGCGGTAACAAGGGCATCCATCGGGAAAGAACAGGGCACCTCAAAGGGAAATGAAGGACGGCTGGAAGAGGAGTCCGAGTTCAATACTGACCTGCAAAAGGCCATGCATGCGGAAGCCCTGGTTTCTCAGGTAAATCAACAAACCCCTGCTAATTTCATTCGGGATTCTTTGGCTTTTCCAATTACAGACAGCCCCGAGATAGGGCTTCCTCAAACAAACCCTAGTTTGGAAGGGGCTGATTTAAGCAGGGAGGAAAGGGAGGAAGACATCGGGGGAAAGAAAAAAGGGGAGAAGCAGAGAAAACTAAGAACTATTAGCCAACAGGAATTGGAAGGGAACCTGGTTCTGGGAATGGAGGTGAGTATTGAGGAAGCTTTGGAGGTGGCAGAGTGCACGATGGTGGGTAGGGCGAGAGGGAAGAAATTTTCCTCTAGCTTTATCCATGCTTGGGGAGAAAAAAATTGGCAGACAGACCAAGAAAGGGCTTTCGAAGCCTCAACCTTAGCGAAGGGATGGTTCATGTTTCGTTTTGAGAACAAAGAGGCGGCTGACTGGGTGATGGAAAGGAATTGGTTTATTGGGAACATTCCTGTTCTCATGAAAAAATGGACACCTATGTTCGATGCCGTTCACGAAAAAGCAGATGTCTTCCCTGTTTGGGTCAGGGCACCCTGCCTGCCTTCATTTTTATGGACCGAGTCGGTGTTTAAAGCCATAGGGGACAGATTGGGTACCTATCTGGGAGCCGACATGTCCTTTCTGAAAACTCGGAACAAAGCCATGGTGAGGATTCTAGTTAGTCTGAATCCCGGAGAAGGACTTGCAAAGAAGATAAATTTGCAATACAGAGACCTAGTGTTTGAGCAGATCCTGGATTACAAATACTTGCCCTTCAGGTGCCACAGATGCCACGAATACGGTCATCTGGCCAAGAAATGTCCCTTAGGAAGACGAAGGCGGCGATTTCAAAGGGTTACAACTCAGAGGGAAACGGTTTACAGCCCAAGCCATCTTCATCAAGGACAGGAGTTCCCAGCAGAACAGATAGGTGCAGATATGGAGACCGCGGGCCACATGGAAGAGCAGCTACCGGAATCAGCCCTACAGGCTCCAGTGCCCACCAGCGCGGATAAAGACTTGGATTTGAAGAACACTCCAGCAAAAGCGGAGCTCTCCGAGGGGACAGCACAACCGAGCGAAGGAGCAATGGGTATGTGCTTAGAATAAATCCCACCTCCTATTCAAATTGCTGAATCTATGGAAGTTTGCTTGGGCCTACATTCTCCCTGTAATCATGTCTTTTCTAATGAAAATGATAACATAAAAATACATGATGAAACCATTGAGGGAATCGGAATTGAAGTCATATCGGCTGCTATGCCATCCCTAGACCTGAATTGTGAAGGTGTATCTCATGACCCTGGCCCCTCGGCCCTTCCTCCATCATGCCCTTACAACCTCAGATCCCTTGACTGTAAGCCAGTAATCTCAAAATCTGTAGGTGGTATTGGGACTCTTCCTCCCGAAAGTCAAAAAAGGAAAAAAAGAGGTCGAAAATCCAACCTTTCCATGGCTCAGATAAAAGCAAAGTTTGATGTAGCAGATGGAAAACAATAGTCTATCACCGGGGCTCTTAGAGCAGTGCAGGCCCCTGAAGATGTTGTAAAATGATCTTGACCACTTGGAACTGTAGGGGTTTAGCCAGTAAACCCAAAAAAATGGCCTTTCGGGAGATGTTTCTAAACTCAAAAACAGACATCCTCTTTCTCCAGGAGACCCTTAGAAATGGAGTTGAAGTGGAGACCACGTTAAATGCTCTGCTTCCAGGTTGGATATTCTCAGCAATTGATTTCGAGGGTCACTCAGGAGGTTTGGCAATAGGTTACAGGGAAGGGAGAATTAAGGATGGGAATGGAAGTACAGTCCACGAAATTTTCCTTCCCCCTAACCATCTGCAATGTATATGGCCCCTGCCAGGATAGGGTGACCTTCTGGAACGACTTGATGTCAAAATCCTTCTTGAAGGGAAAAAACCTGGTGTTGGGAGGGGATCTAAATTTCTCCATTGGTAGAGCGGAGGCTTGGGGCCCTTTGGCTAGGGAAGATTCCCTGTCAGATTACTTCCTAAATATGTTTACTGTCAACAATATAATCAACATAAGTTTGCTAAAACTAAAGCCGACTTGGAGGAACAGGAGAGCAGGGGATGCTAGAGTGGAAAAAAGGCTGGATCGTTTCCTTATCAATGATGAGTTAGCGTCCAGGATTCCTATGTTTCGACAATGGATAGAAGAAGGAGGTCTCTCAGATCACTTCCCAGTTTTCTTAGAATTCTCCATTCCCCCTCCAAAACCTCCCGCCCCTTTTAAGTTTAATTCTTCCTGGTTACAAGATGAGTCTTTTATCAATCTCTTCAATCAAACATGGAAGCACCCTGAAGTCGACGCCAATGAGGACAAGGGTTTCTTGTTTATGGAAAATCTCAAAAGACTGAAGAAAGCCACCATAAGCTGGGCAAGGGCTAGGAAGGAAGCCCAGAATGAGGAGTTTAATCAGATAAGTGAGGAGCTAAAAAAGCTGAAAAGCATAGAGGAGGATGGATATGCTTCTCAGGCTTCAAAGGATAGAATTCTTCACCTGGAGAAACTCAAGAATCAAATTCTTCTGGCAAAAGAAGAGGAATGGAGGCTAAAGAGTAGAGCAATTTGGCTAAAAGCTGGAGATGAAAACACCAGATTTTTCCACAACTATGCTAAAGGGAGAAAGTCGGCAAATACCATCTGGTCCTTAAAAAATGAAGAAGGAAGGGAGGTGCAGACTTTCAAATCCTTGTCTGAGTTAGGACAAAGACACTTCCAAAACCTTTTTGCAGATCCGGGAGAGACTACAATTGCTGAGGTAATAAAAACTGCTCAATGTTTTTCAAGGTTCCTTGAGGAGGATGAGGCGGAGGACCTCCATGGCCAGGTAACTAAGGAGGAAGTAGAATCAACAATAAAATCCATGGCTAAAGAAAAAAGTCCTGGGCTAGATGGATGGTCCATTGAACTTTTTCTCCACTTCTTTGACCAAATAGGAGCAGAAATCACAGAAGTGGTGGAGGAATCTAGGAAAAAAGGTGAGGTCTACAGCCCTTATAATGCTACTTTTATAGCGCTCATCCCTAAGAAGGAAGCTCTTGAAAGCTTTGAGGATTTCAGGCCAATCTCTCTATGTAACAGCATTTACAAAATCATAGCAAAGGTGATAGCGAACAGAATCAAACCAATTTTGTCGCGGCACATTTCAATGGAGCAATTTGGATTCTTATCGGGAAGACAAATTCATGAAGCCATTGGTGTTGCTCAGGAGGTTATGCATAGTGTCAGACAGAAGAACAAGAAGGGGGTTGTCATAAAAATCGACTTATCCAAAGCATATGACAGAATAAACTGGTTATATATCAGGCTGCTTCTAACTCATCTTGGTTTTAAAATAGATTTCATCAGTTGGATCATGGGATGTATCTCGAACGTTAGTTATTCAATTCTTATCAATGGAGCAGCTTCTCCTTTCTTTAAAGGACAACGGGGTCTGAGGCAGGGGTGTCCCTTGTCCCCTCTTCTTTTCCTGTTGGTTGCAGAAGGCCTAAGTCAGCTGATCCACAAGGCCAGAAGGGAGGGGAAGGTAAAAGGTATTGAAGTAGCTACTAATTTATTTATCTCACATCTCCTTTTTGTCGATGATATCTTGATGTTCACAAATAGTGAACAAATTGAAATAACGGAATTAAAGAACATTCTAGATCTGTTTCTGAAAGCAACAGGTATGCAGATAAACTCCAGGAAATCCCAGCTGATAATGACAGGTTTAACTACTCAGGAGAGGGCTCGGTTACACTCCTTTCTCCCTTTTCAGCCTAGTACTTTGGATCTCCCTTTCAAGTACTTAGGTTTCTGGCTAAAACCAAATGCATACAAGAAGGAGGATTGGAACGGGTTGATTGCAAAGATAGAATCCAGAATCTCTCATTGGAGCTTCAAATGGCTCTCAAGAGCGGGGAGATTGACCCTTATAAAATCAGTGCTTCTGGCCATTCCAGTCTATTGGGCGGCATTAACCTGGGTCCCAAAGGGTATCCTGGAAAAAATCAGAAGAATATGTAGTAGATTCTTATGGGATGGCTCAAAGGAAACTTCGGTGCTTCCATGGGTGGCTTGGGATAAAGTGGCAAGGTCAAAGGAATGGGGAGGTTGGGGGATAAAAAGTCTTCCCGATTTTAGCCTCTCTCTAGCAGCTAAATCAAGATGGAGACTTATTAAAATGGAAAATCTATGGACCAGATTGGTAAAAAGAAAATATATAGACCCTGTCCCATTGGAAGATTGGATAAGAAACTCGGTCAAGAACAAGCAGAATGTTTCAGTAATTTGGAAGGCAACGGTGGAATCTTTCAAGGTAATTGAACAAGGATTGGCATGGAAGATAGGGAATGGTAGGAATCTGAAGATTGGGAAAGATCCTTGGATAGGATGTAATGAAAACTATGCTTTATCCCCTGGATTAATCAAGCACTTAGAAGAAAAAAACATATTTTCCCTAGATCGGATCGAAAAGGTGGGTCAATCAACCATGTCGAGGCAGGCATGGAAAGATGGGGACGACCTGGAGCTGGATCAAAGGTGGTGGAATGAATGGCATACTTTCACCCAAGAACTGATTCGCTCCAATGTCAGGCTTAAAGACAGTCCGGATAGTTTGATTTGGGCACACGGAGAAACTGGAGCTTATTCTCCAAAAGACGGATACAAGTTCATTCTATCCAGGAAGGGATGGGGAGATCCCGAATGGTGGTCGAAACACATTTGGAAGCTAAAATGTCCAGCAAAGGCCAGACTCTTCTTATGGTGTCTACTAAGAAGGAAAATCCCAACCTTGGACATTCTTCAGTCGAGGTTCATGCATGGTCCTGGGAGGTGCACTCTTTGCAAAGAGGAAGCGGAAACATCCAATCATCTATTTCTAAATTGCATTGCAACAAAGCATATTTGGGGGGAGGTAGAGAAATTGATGAACAAAAAGTTTGAGTGGGGCAATGGGAACCTAGATGAGGCCTGGGCTAAATGGTGGCATCAATATCCGGAAGGGAACATGAGAAATCTCCCGCCCATCATCTGTTGGGGTGTTTGGCTTGCCAGAAACAAAAGTATTTTTCAAGATAAGGGAACCCCGCCAAATATCACTGCCATCCAAGCGGTATCTATCTACTCTTCTATTCTGGAACCAGAGGAGAAAGAAGCCCAAAATATAAATAAGACTGTGCAAATCAAAGAAGGCATTCCCTGGGCATTTTTTGATGGCGCCTCTCAAAACAACCAGGCTGGAGTAGGTATTATTATCCATATTAATGCAAACCACTCCCTCAAAGCCTCTGTTGGGTTGGGGTCAGGAACAAACAATTTTGCCGAACTGTCAGCCCTGAGACTCCTTCTATGCTGGCTAATTCAAAGAAACACCTTCACAATTCAGGTCTTTGGAGACTCCCTCAATGTTATAAATTGGGTCAACGGAAAAAGCACATGCAAAAACCAAACTCTGAAACCCATGCTGGAAGAAATACAGGTATTAAAGTCATCTTTTAACAGCTTCTCTCTATGCCACATCTACAGGGACAAAAATGAATCTGCGGACAAGCTTTCTAAGGAAGGTTTGCAGCAAACTTTGGGAGGCTGGAAAATAGTGGAAGAGCGCCAAGAACAGATCCTAACATTAGAGTTGCCGCCATATGCATAATCTACAGCTGTTTTTTTTACATATCTACTTTACTTTTTGTTTTCATTTACAGGTTTATAAATCAGACATCTATTACAGACTTTTAATCTATTTTTGAATATGCACCTGAACATGATGGTTTACTTGATTTTCATGGGTTTTTTTCCTCTCTGATGAGGAGACCCAATGAGATGATTTTTGATGTTTAAACTGCCTCCTTTGGGGAGGACAATTTTGATCACGACTGTTAGTCAAAAACAACGGACAAAAGTTTTATATGCAGCAGTATTTTGCTCTGATGACAGTGGAACAAAATGTATAGGATGGCTTTTATTGATTGCTTGGTCAATCAATCGGCAATAATAGAAATGCTCAACATATGCAATGTAACTTTTTATTTCCTTAATAAAAAGATCGCTTTTTCTTCGAAATATATATATATATAATATATATATATATATTATATATATATATATATATGGCAGATATAAATTAACATCATTTTACTATTTTACCATGTAATTAAAATAATTAATTTGTAACCATATTTAAATTTAATTAATAAGCATCATGAAAATTGCACCCTCATTTTACATGGATATTATTAACTTCTAAATTATCTTTCTACAATACCATGACTTATCAATACCATATGCCCAAAAACCTATATATATATATATATATATATATATATATATATATATATATATATAATTTTAATTTTATAACATTTTTAAAATTAAAACTTAATACTTTTAATAAAATAGAAGGTTCTTAACCATGGATAATATTAACTTGTAAATAGGCTTTGTTACAATACCATGGCTTATCAATACCACTGACACAAAACCCATAAATCATTTCAAAATCAAAATAATTTATCTAATTTTATTTTATAACATCTTTTAAGTTAAATCTAAAAGAAAAAAGTTATGGGGGCATGTTGTAATGTTGTAATGGTGTGGCATCAATTAAAAAATAATAAAAGGTTAAAAGTAGTATCCTAGAGAGGCCATTTCCAAACTAATATGTAGCGATGCTGTAGAATTGAGGCTTCTGTGATCCATGTCAAAATTATGAGAGATTCTTCAGAGTAAATCACATAAAATTTCATTTGCCTTTCGAACCAACTAGTGTGGTTCATCATCAGGACAAGTTTTCCTGACAATGAACCACACTAGTTGGTTAGAAACGCGTCGGCAAATGAAATTTTATGTGATTTAAGCTGAAGAATCTCTCATAATGTAGAGATGTTGTAATGTGTAAACATTTTGATTTATCAAAATAAATTAAAATTAAAATAAATAAATAAAAACAAAAAAATTATAATGATCATTATCAGCTAAAACATTTGACTTATTAATTACATAAAACTAAGATAAAAATAAAATAAAATATAAATTAATAATTTATATTAATAATAAAACCCTAGATCCATCTTACTCCATATTTGATCTACAAAACTATGAGAAAGGGTCAAATCTCTTGATATGAAAACCTCTTTTAAAATGAAAAGAGATTTGATCACTCTGTACTCTTGGTAAATCCAAACTTCAAATAAATTTAGACTCTTATTTTTTGCAATTAAATTATAATATTAGATATAATATATATTAGGTTTTAAAAAATAAAAAATAAAAAATAATAATAATAATTATAAATTTTATAATATTAGACATTAGGGTTATGATGAGAAGATAAATTATTATTGAAAATGCAAGAGACTTTTAAATGTGAATTTAATGGGAATTAACCTGCATTTACATGTCTATCATTTTTATGATAATGCAACGCACACTTATTTTTCACTTCTCTGCAGTCCAATACTGATATCAAAGTTGGTCTTGCTAAGAAGCTCACGAGTCATCAGATCTGCCTCTCTGAACGTTTCAAAACTACCGCTCTGAACAGTCCTAACACCCCCACTCTCGTTTCTCTACATCTGCATTATTCTCTGCCATTTCTATACTTGTTACTTTGCTTGGCACTCTCAAGTTCTATAGAATCCCTCACGAGCTCATTCTTTGCATTCCAAAAGAAAAACCCCACTCACATTCACGTTCTTCCCATCTGCATTCTACACGGACTTGGGTTTTCTACCTCCATCACCTTATGCATGTTTTACTCTGTAAGAACATTATCTTCAATGCCTTCACTCCATAATTGATCTAACAATTTTCTCACGACATTATCCACTACGCCCCCATAGATAAAGGAGGTCGACATTTGAAGCAGAAGCAGAGATTAGTAATTTCTTGCTGTAGAATAATGTACCTACCTTTCCCGCAACCTCTAGCATGCCCAATTTTTTCTTTTGTGATTTGTTCCCTTTTTCCTTGTGGAATGGTGACTGTACTCGAAGAAAACAACCCTCGGTAGTAGAGAAAGAGACGTCACAACTTTCATGAGGAGGGATCACGCAGATTTTTTTTTCCAATCAGGGAAAAATATTTCTATTAATAATAAAGAAAGTGTTACAACAGAAAATATATATCAGTGTTTTGACTCAAAATAAAGTAAGTTAACAGAGAAACTTCAGTCTTAGATGTAGACCGTCAATGCTTTGAAAGCCCTTCAATGAACCATTACCACAGTAAAGAGATTCTTCCTACAAACCAAGAGACAAAAAGTCAACACAGGTGAAAGATAAAAATCCATACAAAACTAGAAATTGGATCTCAAAACCTCCAGCGATGGAGAGAAAAGTGGAAAAATGATGATGCAGGGGACATTGCAAACAAATGTGAAGAGAAACTTCCAACAATCAAATCCGTCTAGAAACTAGGAAACAGAGAGCTTCAACCAGGAAAGTTCAGATCTTAAATCTAAATTTGTCCTTCCTCCTGTAGAATGTTGTTGTCAAAACATTGGAAGGAGATCCAATCAGTTGCTGAAGAGCAGCTTAGATAATCAGTTTGCTTCACCATTTCGTGATCAGTAGGTGTGGGAAATAGCTAAGTTGTGGAATTCAGAGACTAAGGCTCTAATTCCAGATTTCCAAGGCTCAAGAGAAGGGTAGAAGAGGGAATCTCTCATGTTTTCTCACTCAATTACAGACTTGGAGTCTCTGAAAACAGTGAACACCCACATACTAACGAAATGTCAAGAAGAGGAGGGGGAAATTTCAGATTAGAAGGTGAGCATGAGGAAAATTCCATGTAGTATGAGATGATTTACCAGCTGGTCTGCCAGATGTCCTGTTTCACAAGGTCAAATATGTGGGCATTATGGGACTTCTAAATACCCCAAATGATGAAGAATACCAATGATCTATTGAGAGGTTGATTCGTTGACCATCTACCAAGGCAAGAGGCAATGTGAGAACGGTCTCAATCTATAGGAGAACAAATTTATTGAAGCATCGAAATCCAAACTGACGTGGAAAAAGGGAATTGGATGAAAAGATGGTTGATGTCCTCTCCGAAAGATAGACAATGCCCACATCTGCTTGGACCTTGGAAGTCCCTTTTGCACAGAATATCCCAAGTGAGGATCCTATTACGCACCACCAACCAAGAAAAGCATTTGAGTTTAGGGAAATTACATTTCCAAGCACGGGCCAACCAAGAGAAGACTTGAACCAGTCTAGAGGGCTGGAAGATTAACTGATATGTCTCCTTGACAATAACCTTTCTTTGTTGACAACCTCCAAACCATATCAATCTCTAGGAGAGAGGACTATTCTGGAGAGCTTAAGAATAGATATATAAGATTTCCATTCCTTAATCAAGTGATTAGGCATCTCAAGCGCAATTGCATATTTTCAATAAGTATAAAAAGAAGAGGAAATAGATATGTTTTCCATGTCTTTAATCACAAAAATTCCCTTATCATGGAGAAAATTAATGAGCGCAAGAGATAGTAGATGAGAGCCAAACATACTAGAGAGCAGATCCAAGCCAATCTGTGGAATAGAACATGAGCCTACATCCCATCTGAGATTCCCAAAAAACCAATACTTAGCCTTGAGAAGGTTATGCCAAGACTTTAAGATATTAGGAGAATTCAGGGCTCCATCACATAGCCAACTAGTAAGTTCTTTGTTATGTAAATATATGGTCTTTATGATATGTTGACATAGTCCTTGACTGCATACAACCCTCTAAAAAAAATTTAGGAGAAGAGTCATATTGAAAGAAGCCAAATCTTCCATGCCCCAACCACCAAGAGAGACTGGGAGGTTGAGCATCTCCATATAAGCAAGATGGCCTTTACAGTCTTTTTCCTTACCTTCCCATAGAAAATGGGAAACCAAAGAGTTGATTTTGTGGACAACACTCATAGGAATTTTGAAAATGTGGATCCAGTAAATAGGAATGTTGTGGAGGATAGATTTTATGAGGATAAGTCATCCTCCCAACGATATCCATTTGTGTGACCACAAATTCAGCCTTTTGTCTATTTTGTGGAGTATCCAAGCCCAATCAAAGTTATTTTATCCATTAGGTTTGAGAAGAAACCCCAAATATTTGAATCCCCCATCAGCGATCACAAAGATCTATTCATGAAGGAACAAGAGTAGGCATTAAAGCCCATTCTTTTTGTCATTAAGAGGGATTTGTTCATCTAGATAACCATTAGATTTGTTGCTTCTTTCATGGGATTTCAGGATGAATATGATGTGTTCATGGAAGCCTTTTCC